>CANXYC012325060.1:0-211095 GCA_948193065.1 Aleurites moluccanus
TATATATATATATATATATATATATATATATATATATATATATATAAGGGTCATAGGAGCAGTAGTTGGTAGTTAAGAGGGGGCAGAGAATTTTTTTTTTATGAAAAATCAAATTTTTTTTTTTCAAATCACATGCCTAAAAAATTTAAACCAATCAAACAAGATATTATTAATTGTGGGATGAAGTGCTCATATGAGTTGCACATCGTTCAGAATATTTACAGTTAATTATACCATTAAATTATTAAAAACTGTAATTTGAATAATTATAGTTTAAAATACATATACAGTAAATTTAGTATGTATTAATTATTTTGCTAAGAGTTATTTGGTTTGCCAACTAAATACCTTTAATTGTCGATTGTTAATATCCACTCTGGTGGGTATCCAATTTTTTTTTTTAATTTTTACATTTTAATCATTAAAATTTTGTTTTTTTACTTTTACAATGAAGTGTATAAATGTATTTTTTTGAAAAAAAATATATTTATTTTTAATGGAATATTTAAATAAACCATATATTTTACCTAATGATAAAAATTTAGATAATAACGTGTAATTATCTCCTAATATAATAATCTAACACAACAGAATTAGTCAATATAATTTATTTATTGAAACGATGTCGTTTAGAAATTCTGACAATAGAGCCGAAACAAACAGTCGCGAGCAGAAACTAGAAAGTCTAAAACCTAAAACCCTGAAATTCCCAGTTCAAGGTAATCTAAGAAGAAAGAATAACAACAATGAAATAAAGGAAAGAAGAGAGCGAGACTGATTCAGAGAGAAAAACAGAGAGATCTTTTAACGGTATAAATGTTTGCTGCAAGGAAATTTCACAGACACTCCTTTAGGACACTCTCTTCTCTCTTTTTATCAAATCCTTTCAACAGGTAATGAAAAACATTCGAAGTTTAAATCTTTAATTGTTTTTTTACTTTTTTCCCCTTCACTTTCTTAGCAAGACTAACAAATAATTACTGGATTTCTTTTTATTTATTAACGTTCTTGATTGGATTGTTGGAATTGGATTGGGAGTTTCTTTCGACTTAATAGAATCTGATTGAATTTGGGTTTCTTGAATTTACAGAAATGTTATGTTAGTAAATGATGTTAGTCCAAAGCTCTCTTGTACCAATTTTAAGCAATCGAATATTCATTGTCAAGATGGGTTTCGCTCATTTTCACCATTGAATCATCCCTTCAATTATGGGTGGGGGTTTTGCCGTGCGATGTCTACTTCGAAAGGGAGGAGCATGAAAAGCAGGGTGGAGAGACAAATGCAAAAGGAGACTGGTAAAACCCTGAGAGAGATTCGGAGAGCAAAAAAACTGAAGAAGAAATTGATGACTGAGGAGGAGCGAGCCCTATACAATCTCAAGAGAGTATGTTTTATTTGCTTTGCTTATAGTTAGGGAGTTTCTGGTAGAATTCTTTCTTGTTTTTAAAATAAATTGACAATATTTTTACTCAGTGTAATGGATGGACTTTGACTAGCGATGGTTTGTTCAATTAATGTAGAACATTAAAAAGTAAGATACATTGGCATATAGGTTTTAAAAGATTCTATGCTTGAGAAATTTATGGTAACTAATGAGAAATGTGGTTGTTTTGGATTTGTCATTCTATAGAAGGGATCATACAGGAAGCTTTTGGTTATCATGCTATAGAAGGGATCATGCAGGCAGCTTTTGATTGTCATGCCTGTGCATCTTTTAGTGTATTTGCAACTCTATATTTGAGGTTTCTCATCAAGAAATAAGGAACAGAGTTTTAATGAGAATTCCAGTGAGATTTTGGAATGATCTTCAAATTGCATACTTGTTCACATGTACTTATAACTTACGGTAGTGAAAATAAAAGACCAATAATTTAGGGGAAATGATGGAGCCTAAGGTGACCTGCAATACCAATTCTGCAGTAATTAATGTTTTGTTTAATGTCATGATGTAGTTATGTTGTGTGCTTAACCATGATTATACTGGGATTCTTGAACAAACATTGTTCGGGTTTTTCTAGCATCTCAATTATGCTTTGAAATGACGTTAAATGAAATTTTTATATTCGTGTAGACATAATGTCGGGCGCCCTCATTATCTGCAGGTCGGTTTCTATTTGTCTTAGTGCATTTGTAACTCTATAATGAGATCTTTGTCATAGGAGTGGAAGGAGCAATTTATTTACTCAGTATAAACTGAAATGATCTTCTCATGCTGTATTTTGTCATCTAAGGATTTTTAAATCTGTTGAAGTTAGGTATTTACATTTAAGGCAACATGTGTAAGTAACAGAGCCTTAGGTGGCCAAGAAATCCCAATATCACAGCTGCTTATGTGCTGGAATCTTGGTTAAGTTGTGCATATAGCCACAATTATACATGGATGATTTCACGATATACATGAACTTCTCGATATTTTAAGACCCCTTGATAACTCTTAAATAAGATAGGATTAAATTGCTTGTGAATTCAGTTTCTGTCAGCAACAGAGTTTAAGCTAGGAGTTTGTCTCTTTGATCTTTTGGTGCTGAACCTCATCTATTGCCCTTTTTTTTTCCCTGACATTTTTTATGGTTATGCTTTCCAATGGTAATATTGGGAAAAAAATTATGGAACATGCCTATGCTTATATGTAATATTGTTGTTTGATGGTGACCCCAAGTTCTCAAATTGGTTGTATTGCTATAGTATAGTGTTGTCTACAATAGTTTGATGAGTTATTATTTCTGATCTGAATGAATGCAGGCTAAGAGGAAAGTTGCTTTGCTCTTGCAAAAGCTCAAAAAATATGAGCTACCGGAGCTGCCACCCCATGTGCATGACCCTGAGCTGTTCACACCGGAGCAACTTCAGGCATATAAGAAGATTGGATTCAGAAATAAAAATTATGTTCCTGTTGGTGTTCGTGGAGTCTTTGGAGGTGTTGTCCAGAATATGCATCTTCATTGGAAATTTCATGAGACTGTACAAGTATGCTGTGACAACTTCCCTAAAGAAAGGATAAAGGAAATGGCCACCATGCTAGCAAGACTGAGTGGGGGTGTAGTAATAAACATTCATAATGTGAAGACAATTATCATGTTCCGAGGCAGAAACTATCGTCAACCAAAAAATTTGATTCCCCTTAACACCCTTACAAAAAGGAAGGTTGGTGGTCATATTTTTATTTCTTTTGGTGTATTAGAGTCTCCCTCTCTCTCTCTCTCTCTCTCTCTCTCTCTCTAATGTATTTTGCAAAACATAAGATTGTGATTTTCACTCTATTGCATACTACCTCATAGGTGTAGACCATGTGGCACTGTTTATTTACGGATTTTGCTGTCCGCATCCAAATTGGAACTGTTGACAACTGAACTGTGTTAAAAAGAAAGAAAAGAAAAAAAAAAATTCCCAGTATTAAACTGTGCTAATATGTCCTTGCTAGAGGGATTGAAGATTAGAATCCGTGGCAAATTTAATATGGTCAGAAATGTTATGCTATAATTTATATGATTCTTTTTATCCATAGACTAACTTGGAGGAAAGGAATATAGTATGATTTAAAGGCCTTATAGTTATTAGAAGGCATAGCTGAAAATCATTTAGAGCGGAAACAAAGAATCCATATAGCTGACTCAATTAATTTTGGAATTAAGGCTAGGTTGAGTTGAGTTTAGACACGTAGTTTAGATGTCCACTTGTCTGTAATAGCACCCCACATTTTTCTTATGATGCAAAGCTTTACAGCTTGTGGATTATGGTAGCTCATCATTTTTTTTCAGGCATTATTTAAAGCCAGATTTGAGCAAGCTCTGGAATCTCAGAAGTTAAACATCAAAAAACTTGAACAGCAACTCCGGCGAATGGGTGTAAACCCAGAGGATCCAGTTGCAATGGCTAGTATCCAGAGAGTGGCTTCTACATTCTTCAATGCTATTGACAAGAAGGAAGGAAGTCCTTACGTCTTTCAAGGGGACAAAGAGCCAGTGTCATGGCCTAGTGACAATTTGGAACGCCCAGAACCTCTTTCTGATAGTGAGCAGGAGGAACTGGACCAGTTTATTGCCGAAATAGAGGATGCAGCAGATAAAGAATGGGCTGCTGAAGAAGCTGCAGAGAAAGAAGAATTTGGCAAGATTAGGTATTGGAACAAAGAAGATTTTAGTGGAAGGGTTAGAAGACCTGAAATGCATAGAAATGAAGTTTCTTATGGAGAAAATAGAGGAGCAAGGGACTGGAAGTATGCACATGAGAAGCGGAGTGCTGATGGAGATGATGATAGTGACATGTATGAGGATGATGATCAGTGGGATTATGATGGCGTGGGGGATGATAGTAATCTTGAGAGTGATGCTGATGGTTCTGACGAAGCTCACAATAAATCTAGAGGTGTACATAGGAAGCAGGACAGGGTTGGTAGAGACAATAATATCAAGGGTTTCAGAAGAAATTCAGGTGCCAAATTCGAAAGAGAGGTGGTTGAGGAAGGTTCCGAGGCAGAGTATACATTAAGCGCAATGTCTGAGGAAAAGCATGAATTGAGAGAATCGAGAGTGAAGAAAAGTCATGGCTTTCAGAAAAAGGGTCATGAATCAGAAGATATGTTGAGTGATCTTGACAATGCAATGTGGGAATCAAATTCTGAGCAGGAACATGACTTGATAGCATCAAGATCTGAAGCAAGTTGCAATTTCAGGAGCAGCAGTGATGAAGAAGAGGATGTTTATCCCATGAAGAGAAATAAGATGATTGGAGTGAATGATATTGAGAGTAAAACCTATGAAAATGATGGAAGTGACAAATGAATTAGAAATATCAAGAAAAACAGGGCGGGGCAAGAAAGGATTAGCAATGCTGAAGTTAATTCCAGGAGATACAAACCTTTTTCGCGAGAAATGCAAAAGTTAGTTCCAGGATTAGCTCTTTCGTTTTGTGATCTAGAAGCAAGGGAATCAGATAGCGAAGAAAACAGAGGCCTGTGATGACAATGAGGACTATCACCTGAAGCAAGATGAGACGCATGAGGTGAATCGCAAGAAGAAAACACCAAAAGAAGAGGATGAGAATTGAGACAGTGATTAGCTCAGTACTTGAGCTGCGTTCCTTCCATGTCAAATCACTTGAGCCCACCAAATGATACCTTTTTATTTATTTATTTTCATTGAAAGCTGAGTCTATCTGTCTCTGTTACTTGAAGTTTTGAGAAATGCTGCATTCATGCACCTGTCAAAGAAGAAGATAACATAAAGCATGAAGCAGTCTGTGAAAACAATTTAGCTTCTGATCATTCAGTGGGAATCTATTGTCCCATTCTGAGCACTGTCCTTAGCTTTTTTGTTCTATTAGAATGATTGATTTCTTTTTATTTTTTCCTAAGAAATATTATATACAAGTAATATATGAATTATCAGATAAATTTTAAAACTCATATTGAGTAGAAAATAAATCTAAACAATCTCTGGTCTCCACGAAAATCAAATATAGGACTAAAAAAAACTCAAGACCTCAGACTTGGCTATTTCGGCTAGACATCACTGGCTTTAAAATGATTGAATTCTATGTTTCCATTAGGGATCAAGCAAATGCAAAGACTACTGTCACCTCTGGCTCTGGTCTATCCCTCTTATAATGTATTTTATGGGGGCCAATGGAATGGTTTTTACAAGTCCATGATTTGAGTTGACTGATTTTCTTCTGATTTCATAAATTTGTTATATGACAAACACTGGCCTTTTGACACTTTTATAGCTTTAATCAAAATAAAAATAATAATAAAGAAATTTCAGTGTTCTTTACAAATTCATAATGAATTTTAATTTAGGCCATTTAATAAAATAATTTTTAATTTTTTGTAATTTGATTTCTTATTCAATTTCAAACAAAATCATGCATCGTTTTACTTAATTTTTTAGGCAACATGGATAAATAATAGTAATAATAAGCTCCGAAGACTTTAGATACCTTAATTTTGTGAATACAATTGTTGTTTCAAGTCTCTCTCTCAATCCCGCCTCACTTCCAAATCCCGCTCATGGCTGACACCAAGACAAAGAAACGCCGCCGTCAATCAGATCTGGAATCTTCCACCGGCCAACCAGAACTACCTTTCAAAAACCGCCTGAAACCCGACCCTGTAATCCTTGAAACCCTGAAATCGCTTCTGGAATCCACTTCCTCCGCCTCCTCCTCCACTTCCTCAAAGCCCTTGACCCTCGCCGACCTCTCTCTATCGGAGACGTGTCGTGAGGTCTCCGACCTTTCTCTCTTATCGGTTCAATCAGCTATCGAATCTTTAGTTCTTTCCATCACTCACTCCATCCTTTCTGGCCAGGGCTTCTCCTTTAACGTCCCTTCACGCGCCGCCACTAACCAGCTCTATGTCCCTGAGCTTGACCGGATCGTCTTAAAAGACAAAAATACCGTCCGCCCATTCGCCCACATCTCCTCCGTACGCAAAACTACCATCACCACCAAAATCATCTCTCTAATCCACCAACTCTGCCTCAAAAACATCCACGTCACCAAGCGAGACCTCTTCTACACCGATGTCAAGCTATTTCAAGACCAGACCCAATCCGACGCTGTTTTAGATGATGTTTCTTGTATGCTGGGCTGTACTAGATCTTCCCTGAATGTGATTGCCGCTGAGAAAGGAGTGGTTGTTGGGAGATTGATTTTTAGCGATAATGGGGATATGATTGATTGTACTAAAATGGGAATGGGAGGGAAAGCAATTCCACCCAATATTGATAGGGTTGGAGATATGCAGAGTGATGCATTGTTTATACTGTTAGTTGAAAAGGATGCTGCATATATTAGGCTAGCAGAGGATAGGTTCTATAATCGATTTCCATGTATAATTGTGACTGCGAAGGGACAGCCTGATGTAGCAACAAGATTGTTCTTGAGGAAGATGAAGATGGAGCTGAAATTGCCTGTTCTTGCATTGGTGGATAGTGATCCTTATGGGTTGAAGATTTTATCTGTTTATGGTTGTGGGTCAAAGAACATGTCTTATGATAGTGCAAATTTGACCACTCCAGATATCAAGTGGCTGGGGATTAGGCCCAGTGATCTTGATAAGTATAAGATACCTGAGCAATGTAGGTTGCCCATGACAGAACAGGATATTAAAACTGGGAAAGATTTATTGGAGGAGGATTTTGTGAAGAAGAATCCTGGATGGGTTGAGGAATTGAGTTTGATGGTGAAGACTAAACAGAAGGCTGAGATTCAAGCTTTGAGCTCCTTTGGGTTTCAGTACTTGTCTGAAGTTTATTTGCCATTGAAGCTGCAGCAGCAGGATTGGCTTTGAAGCTGCATTTTGCAAATGTATTTCTTGCTTTTCAACTGTTACAAGGACTAAGAGATTATTTAGTCATCCTTCAACTTTCATGTACTCTTTTACTTCATGAAATGAAAAAAAGTTTCTCAAATTTAAAATTCATTTGTTTTGAAATAGGATTTTGTTATTTATTTATTTATGTGGTGTGCTTATCATTTTTGCTTGTTATATCAATACAATAGTATGCGATTTCTTTTTGTGATATCAAATGAGTGATAGAATTATCAAATTTATTATTAGCTAAGCAAGGGTGGCTACTGTTAAGAGATCAATCATTTTTGCTGTATAAAATTCTACAAGGAAAGTATTTTCCAAATTTCGGTTTTTTGAAGGCCAGATTTGGACTAATCCTTTGTGTGTTTGGCGAAGTATCATGGCGGGTTGGTTCAGGTCAGGATATTCATTTGTGTGAAAATGGTTGGTTACCTACTACCTTTCCTTTTAAAGCTCAACTGCGAGCTGGTGCTAGGGATGATGTTCAGTGGGTTTATCAATATACTAATACTGGTATGTGGGATGTTGCTGTTGTAAAACAGGTGATTTCTGAACCAGATGCCACGCTAGTTCTTGGTCTCCCTTTGCCCTTGGTGAATAAGGTAGATAGGATGATTTGGCACTGTACCAGCTCTGGCAATTATATAGTTAAGCCCGGATATCAACTAGCCAGGTCCTCACCCATAGAGGTTCATTCCTATTCTGTTGATGGTACTGCTTTCTCTTGGCAGTCTATTTGGAAGCTTCGTGTTCCCAATAAGCTGAAGGTCTTTTTGTGGCGTCTCTTGCATAATAGTATCAGTGCCTATGAAAATTTAGCTTGCGGATTTCCTTTTAATGATTCATCTTGCCCGATGTGCTCGAATGGTGAGAAGTTCGTTGTGCATTTTTTCATCATATGCTTGGTAGCCTAGCACGTACGTTTGTCTCCTGTTCTCATGCTTCATTCTACTGCTATTCCTCATCCTGACTTCAGGTCCTGGTGGAGTTCAGTTTTCAAGTTTCTAGTATCTTATTATAATACTCGGATTCCGGTGGAATTAGTTGTTTACATTCTTTAATGAAGCTGGGAGGTTTGAAATGATATGGTATTAGTAGTTGTTCATGGGATGTTTCTGCTATTATCTCTGGAACTATGGCTCAAGAGGTAGAATATCGGCTGTCATTGCTTAATAACCTGAACCTTCAGCTCATCCATCTATTTCATAGGCTCCAGCATTTAGGATTGCCCAATGGTGTCCTCCTGGAGAAGGTGTTATTAAAGCTAACTTTGATGCTTCTACTAGTTCTACTGGAAATTATGGTGGTGTGGGTGTGGTAATAAGTAATTCCAACGGTGATCTTCTTCATGTTCGATTGGAGCAAGTTAGTTTTATGAAAAATCCCAAGATATTGGAAGCCATGGCATTGCTTCTAGCAGTTCAGGCTTGTCTTCAACATGGCTATAGCCTATAGGAATGTTGTCTTCGAGGGGGATGAAAAGTGTGTCATAGATGTAGTTCAGCGAGAACATGGGATTGATCGGGATGCTGGTGCAATTCTCAGTGACATTCATCAGCTCTCCCTGTTTCTACTAGTTCTACTGGAAATTTTGTTTTTGTGCCTCCTGTTGTCAATTGGGCTGTCATTTTGTGGCGAAGAAAGCCCAGTCTGATGGTTACTTGAGCAGTAACCCTTTAGCTCTTAAAGTTTGGATCTGGAGCAAGCTCATTGTAATGTGGTTCTTTCCTTGATACAATCTTCTATCCTTGTCAAAAAAAAAAAAAAAAAAATCAAATTTATTTTATAAAATTAAAAATCTGTCGTAAAATTGAAGAAGAAAAAGATAGAATTTTAATTTTCTTTTTCTCTTGTAGTCAGACATATTCTTAATTTCTTATACCCACATGGAGTAGATACTGGTCCTTATGGAAATCAAATCCATTGAATCAATTCAATTGAATTAAATTGATCAAATTAAATTAAAATTAATCATTTCATAATTTATTTTATTTTATTTAATTTAAAAAATAAAATAAATTAAAAGTTTAATTTTATTTACAATTTAAATATTTTTTCTTTAGTTTTAAATCAAACCAAACTGAAATTATATATATATATATATATATATATATATATATATATATATATATATATATATTATTTTTTATTATTATTAAAATTAAATATATTTAATTTTATTTTATATAAAACTACATTTTTTTAACCTAATATTAGTTTAAAATTTTTTTAAAAATATTATCCATGAAAATTAATTAAAAATAAATAAAAAAATCTAATTTTTGAGAAAAAATATAAATTTTGAACATGTTAATTAATGAAATAGATAAATTTTGAGTAGTATAATATTAAACTTTTTTAAAAAAAATTTATAAACTATATTCTATCGGTGTTTTTCCTAAATTTATAATAAAATAATAACAATTTAAAAAAAAATCTTTGATTTAAAACCGCCAAATTAAAAATATTTAAATCGAATCGAAATCGACGATTTAACTATAATAATGATATATTTTAATTTAAAAAAAATTTCAAATTAAAAATATTAATTTAATTTAACAATAACCTTTCAAATCAATTAAATCGAAATAATACAACCCCTAATCCTAATAATTGGTAATTACAGACTCCAAATGTCATAGTTAATTTTTTTTTTTTTTTTTAGCATATAATTACGTAAATTTTACTTGTCATTATTGCTGAAAAAAATATTTTATTAAAAATATTGATTATAAGACATTAAAATTTATTTTTAAAATAAATTTCAAAAGTCCTAATTACAGAATTTAACAACTAATTAAATATCATTTCAAATACTTTTTTCCATATTATTTTCAACACTGATTAATAAATAAAAATTCAGATAATTTATATAAATAAATTAAATAAGTGAAAAGGAGATATTTTGATCTATTACTTAAGATAATAATAATTATAATAAAATAAACTCTAAACATCTTCATTTTTTTATATTGAATTTATTTTTATATTAATTTATTTATATTTATTTAAAATAATTATTTTATAATTATATTTTATTTGAAATAACCATTTTTAAAAATAATAATTAAAAAAATATTAAAATAATATAATTTTTTAAAAAGAGTGTAGTTTTATTTTAATTTCAATTTCAAACAGATCATAAATCTATTTGAAAGAGCAAAGACGGAGTGGTCTTGGTCCTAAGGAGGACCGAGGCTACCTAAATATTTTAATTTTTTATTATAAAGATGTAAATTTTACCATTTTAATCTCTTGATATCTAGCCCATATTCAATTCAATATCTAAAATTTATTTTAATATCCAAAATTTAAAGTTTAACCAGCTAAACTTCAAATTTAATAAACTAAATGTCTTTATTCTTATTATTTGAATCTACTTAAAATGAGTATTAAACGTCGTTTTGAAATTTAAAAAATGATAAATAATTTTTTGAGTGTTTAGCATATTAATTCAAAATGTCATTTTGAAACTTAAAAATAAAAAAATTTTAAATTAAATATGCCAATTTTTTTTGAAACTGTATTTTTAAAACTCTATTTTTAAAATGAATTTTGTACCCAAACACCCCCTATATAAATTCAATTTTATGAGTTATTATTGCATAATAAATTAAAAATTTATGAGTTTTTATATTTTTTCTGTACCTATAATTCTATAAAAAAATTTAGTATGAAAATCTAATATTCAAGAATTATGAAATAACAATCTATTATTGTTTCCTCTAAACTACAAATCATTTATTCGTTGCTGTGGAAGACTTGGGCTATTCTCTACCAATGCCTTTTTGTTTGAAGAATTACAAGTAATGACGAGTCAAAATTAATTAATGGATCATGATAAATTGTTTTTTTTTTCGTAGGAATATTTATAGTTCTTGTTATAATGACAAAAATATCCAGATTACTTTCGTTTTTGGGCAATTTATATAAAAAAAAAAAGTTTATTTTTATATATAAAATAAAACATAATTTTGATGAGCAATTGAAAATTTTTCACTAAATTTTAATAATTTTTTCGAAATTATCACTAAAAAACTTTTTTCTTTTCAAATAAATAATAAAAATATTATTTTTTTCATCGCCCAAGCCATATGTTGTAATTTTTATCAAAAATCTGATGTGAACTATCATGTTATTACCTCTTACTAATTAAGCGTACCGCGTAGAAGTCACTTTATCACCAAGCAACATAAAATTTATGTCATCTAAATTTTAATGATTATATTGAAGAAAAAAATAAATTTTAGTAATTATATTAAAAAAATATTAAAATTTAGTGATTTTTGAAATCATTTATATTTTATCTTTTTTATTTTAATTATTTTATCTCAAATTTTCTTTTAATTATTTTCATTAATATTATTTTAATTATTTTTTATTTTTCATCAAAATATTATTTAATTTTTTAAGTAAAAATATTTTTAAACTTTACTTAATTTTATAAATTCAAACAATAATTTTTTATCAAAATTCAATTTATAAATTCAAAACCATTAGTTACTTTTTTTATGCAAAATATTTTTTAATTTTTAAGTAAAAATATTTTTCTAATTTAAAATTTAGAAAGAAAATAAAGAATTAGTTTGCTACATTAAAATTTAAATAAATTATTTATTAATTTGAATATAATATCATTTAATAGATTTTAAATCTTCATTATTAGCTATTATCTTCTATACAAGAATTTATATAAATTTTTTAGATTATCTAATAGATTTAATAGCGATTAAAGTAACCACCCAAATTTTTATTTGTTATAAAATTATATTTTATAAGAAATTTTATTTATTTTAAGAAAAATATAATTATTTAGTTACATGTTGTTAAATTATGTTTAAAAAATTTACATTTTAGAATTATAATCAATATGATTTTAAAAAATATTATTATTTATTTATAATTTTAAATTAATTTACCACATTAAAATTTAAATAAATTATTTGTTGATTTGAATATAAGATCATATAATAAATTTTAAATTTTAATCATTAAATTATTATTTTTTAAAATAAGAATTTATATAAATCTTTGAGATAATAGATCTAATAGTCATTAATGTAACAACCCAAATTTTTATTTATTGTAAAATCCTATTTTTATAAGAAATTTTATTTATTTTAGGAAAAATAATTATTTAATTATATTTTGCTAAATTATGTTTAAAATATTTTTATTTTAGAATTATAATTAATATGATTTTGGAAAATATAATTATTTATTTATAGTTTTAATTATTTTTAATTATTAAAGAATATATTTAATTAGAAATTATATATATAAACCTGAAGTATAATAACCTGAAGCATAATAGTATTTCAATTTGATGATTAGCCACCAAGTTATTTGAATTTTTTTGTCATTTTTATTCTTTAACTAATATATATTTATTATTTAATTTTAAATGAAATAATTTATTATTATTATTATTATTTAATTGTTGTTTTTTGGTAGTATGTGTAAGATTTTCGGTAAGGATTCTAATAAATGACCTGGTAAAAAAAAATAATACTTTAAATATTCATCTGAAAAAAAAAAAAACGATCATTTCTAAAAAATTATTAAAGTTTAGTCTTTTTTTTTTTCAATTATCCTGGTAAAAAAATAATTAATTTCATATTAATGGATATAGATAATTACTATAAGGTCTTTATATTTTGTCATATTATGTTAAAAAGTTTTTATATTTTTAAAATTATACTAAAAAGTTTATATATTTTGATTTCGTTAAAATTTGAGATTCTTTTATTGAAATTTCATTAAATTTATATAAAAAATCCATAATATTTCTCATTTTCATTCAAATGCTATCATTTTCTATCAGACTAAAATATCCCTTTGATTTGAATATCCTTACTCTCTCCTGAATCTCTTGCCACTCATTTGTCGATTTTGCACTACTCTCCCATCTTTCACACATAAACCACCATCACCAACCATAAACTACCACTCATTCAAATCGAAAATCATTAATTTCTTCCAAGTCTCGAGTGGTAAGTGAAGCTCTAGCTCCCCTTTCTCTCTCATATTTGTCGTTACTGCCTCCAATGCTGCCGAATCTTGCCATCACCTATTATCACTATTCTGGTTCTTGCCGTGATTACTCCTACACTTCTCTGTCGTCGCCGTTGCTGGGTCTTAAGCAACCTTTTTTATTTTTGTTAATTTCTTTTCTCGCCATAAAAATGAAAACGAATGCGGTTGACTAATTTGGTGTCCCTAAATTGAAACAGAATCAATTTCTGTCACTATTTCTCTTTTAATGAAATTTTTTTTCTTCACCATTAGCATCTTCAATCTTTTATTTTTTACGTTCAATCTTCTTCTTATTCTGGAACCTAATATTGAATATCTTTTTCACTTGTGAATTCAGATTCTATTATTTGAAGAAGTAATTGTCCAAATCTCAAGCTTGCTATCATGTTTATTAGACTAGGTATGAATAGAGAGAAGCCACCATATGTATTGAAACCAAGTACAAAGAGAATGTTGTGAATCATTTCTTCTGGATTCAGTCCAAACTCGGTCTTAGCTCATTGTATCACTGTGCTTATTTTAATGCAAGATGCGTTAAACCAGGAGTCAAGTTTTCAAAATTTTCATTTAATTTTTCCCTAATTTTTAAATTTTTAATGAAAATATTAGCAAGTAGTCTATTGAATTTCGTTCTCATTTGGTGGGTGGTTTCTTATTTGCTTTGCCTAGCCGTGTGACCTTCACAGTTCTTGCAAGTGAATGACGACTATGGTAAGGTTATGGTTAGGATAGCATGATGAATGATGAGTTCCCTGTTGTTGATTTTTTATTTATTCTTTTTTTTCATTTGAATTCTTTTATTTTTTTTTTGGCTGGATTTGATGTCAAACAAATTTCACCATTTGTGTCTTTGTAATTATTTCCTTAAATTTTAGGATTTGGTCGAGTTAATTGTAGGGTTCGGTTGGGTTGGTTGTAGGAAGAAGAGAGAGTGGTATTTTGGGTATTAAAATAAATATTTTAATTAAAATTTGACTTTTTAAAATTTGATTGACCAAAAAAAAAGGACGGAAGAATTTTATAGTTTAATGAAATCAAAATATATGAATTTTTTAGTATCATTTTAAAAATATAGAGACTTTTTAATATAACATGATAAAATATAAGAATTTTATAGTAATTATCCCTAATAAATAATGCATTAAATTGATATATTTTAAGACTTAATAAAATAGAAATTACTAGATAAGAGACGTGAAAAAGTTCCCTAGTTTCTTTTGCTAGATTAATTAGTAAAACGAAGAGTAAACTTTTTCCATCATAATCATATTATTATACGGTTAAATAAAATATAGTAAAATCTCTATAAATTAATATCGTTATAACTCATTTTATTAATTAAAAAAAGTTTTAATTAATTAATAAATTATTAATTTATTAATTTAAATAGAGTATTTATAATTTAATAAATATATATTTAATCAACTAAAAAATTATTGTGTTTTAATAATTTTGTTATCAATTTAATATAAATTAAATAAATTGAATAAAAATATATCATCAATTGGATACAAATTAATTAAAATGGATAAACAAAATGTGATTAATTTAATATGAATTTGTAAGTCTCTTTGGCAACTAAGAGGCGGTGAATTGATTATTTGATAAAATAAAAATTAATCACAAATTAAAATAGCGAAAGTAAATAAACAAATTTAACAATGAATAAATATACATGTATAAATGAGTAAAATATAAAGAGTGTAGGAAAGAGAGAATCAAACACAAGATTTATAGTTGTTCGGCCAATCCTTGTCTACGTCCACTTCTCAATGTCACACTTAAGTATTTTACTCTAATTCTTTTACGGGTGCAAGATCAAATCCAAATATTTTTACGAGATTATACTCAAATCTTTACAAGTGTTTTACAAAGCTTACACTCAAACATTTACAATAAATTTAAGATGAGCAATAAAGACTCACAAATAATTTCCTTTCTCTTTCTAAACTCATTTAATAGCCCAAAGAAATAATGAGAAAAAGAAAAAGAACAAATACCAACTTCCTAATAGATTCACCTCATTGAATCTTACAAACAAATAATCTAACTAAAAAAATAAAGTTGGAGATTTTTTTTAACTTATGTGAACTCAATAGAAGTTGTTCTTCACCTTTGAAATCCTTTTGGAACTTATATTTATAGTCCTAACCCAAATAAAACCGTTATGATTATTGAAAACCAAAATATAGCCATTACAATACTTTCCAACGGCTAGTTTTGCTGTTTGAATCGCAGGAGTCGTGCCCGCTAATAAATTTGTCACTCTCATGACTTCACTTAGTTGCACCCGCGACTTTTTTGTGTCACGCCCACTACTGGAGGGACACTATTCATCTTGAAACTATTGGATATTTTTAGAAATTCTCAAATTAATTTCGCGCTCGCGGTTAGAATGTGTCACTCCCGCAACCTGCGACTGATTTTGTCGCATTTGTAACTAAACATGTTCCTAGAGTCGCGCCTGCGATTACAAGTGGTTGCACTCGCGACACACCAAAATTCAGCAACTTGCAATTTCATTTCTAAAAAGTTGCATTCTTCAAATATGCTCTCCCTTAGCATATGCACTCTTTTAAATAGTGTTAATTCTATAAATAAACTTTGGTCATGATTTCTCATACCTTGACCAATTCAAATAAATTGTTAATATAATTAACACAATTAACATATTTTGTTATTATCAAAATCAACATCAAGTCCAAGAGAACTGACAGAACTAATTGAAATAAAATAAAAAATATATATATATAATCAATTAAATATGAATTAAATAAACTGGAAAAAAAATGATAACTTGAATATGAATTAAATGAAATTAATAATTAATAAGTAAATATAATTACTTAAATTATAAATAATCTTTAGAGTCATATTTTAATAAAATATATAACATAATCTATTATATATAATATTAACAAATTATTAATTTATAATATAAATGGGACCATATAACTATATAATAATTTTAAAAAAAATATTATCTTATTAATTTATCAAAATTATTAATTTAACTCATTAATTTAAATTGGAATCATAAAAAATTATTATATAATAAAGATTATTAATTTATCGAATAGTAATTTATAAAGATTTTACTATAAAATGGACACTAATAAATATCTTCCAAATAGATTTATAAGATTTGCTCTTAATTAAAATCTTTCTTTTAAAATTTAAATATCGATGAAATTCGAATGATGACGTTAATTAATTTCATCTTATTATTAAGTTAAAAAATTATTGATGTAATTATTAATTAACAATTGAAAATTATTGAGCAAGATTAATATGAATAAAAATCTAATTATTAAATATTAAGGACTAATTCTTGGCCAATGTGACTTGTGAATGAACATGAGTTGGAAAATTTTTTAAACATTATCTTTATAAACACATTTTCAAAAGCTATGTGGTCAGGTGGTTAAGAAGATAGACTTTTTTTTTAGGTGGTTAAGAAGATGGAGATTAAAAATCTCACTTTAAGTTGAACAAATGGTGCGTATGTGTTTTGTTTTCGAGTTCTTGGCCAGTAGTGGTGAAATAGATATTGTTGAACTAAAGACTTCCTTTGAAAATTGTATAATATATTTTTAATAGGCATTTTAGTTACTTGTGGAAGAGGTTTTATTTGGGGATATTTTTACATTTTTTTTTTAGGTTAGGAGACAGAAGTCAAGACCGAGAAATATTTAGTTATTCTATCCGTTCGGAAAAAATACTCATTTTTATTTTTTATCATTTTTAAATTATAAATCGGATAGTTAATTTATTAATTTACTAATATATCATTATCTAATATATTTTACTATTAATGCACCATGCTATATCAATCAATCATTAATTAATTTTATTAAATTATTAATCAAAATATTCATTAATCTTTTCATGTTTTCTATTAAATAATTAAAAGATTGAGTTGGTGACACCTTAGTTTATAATAAAATTTTACTTCATTTCGTCTCATAAAAAATAATTTTGTTTCATATTACGTGTAGATTAAAAAAATATTTTCAGTTTATTACATTAATTTTATAAATTTCTTTCTAAAATACTCCTATTTAAAGTACTCTTATTATATATTTTCCAATATTTTTTTTATTTTTCAATATTTGCATTAATTAAAATACTCTTATTTTAGTTTAAATTTATAATCTCAATATAAAAAAATAAAAATATAATTATATATGTTATGATATTTATATGAATTAATAAAAAAAACATATTTGACAATTACTTACTAAACTAATATTTAAAAAAATTCAGTAAATTATAATTTAGGATGAACGAAAAAGAAAAATATAACTATTTTTTTGGGATGAAAGAAATATTAATTTTAATACTTACTATTAAAAAATTAAACAATAATTATTTTCAAAATAATCATTTACTAACATAAGTAACTAAATTAATTAGTTTTCTTAATTTTTGTAAAAATAAAAATAGATCCATTTTTTTTTTTTTTTTTTTTTTTTTTGCAATGGATCAACTATTTATCTATTTTGTCATTAATGAAATTCTAGTGCATGGTGAATAGAAAAAGAAATAAAATAAAAGTACATTCCATTCAACTATATGCATGGACCATCATATAAATTAAATTTAGTGATACATTTTTTTATTATTGGGACAAGAAAAATTGCTTTTAGCTGCTGTTTTGATTTGTAACCTGGAAGTAAGAAAAAGAAGGTGACAGCATAACAACCATGAATTGGACATAGAAAGACATTTAATCTTTTGCCTGTTATCATTTATGGCAAACAGCCAAATTCTGTGTGTTTTGTGTATCTGGAGAACTTTTGAGGAAGAAACTTCTTTAGGTGCTGTTTAATGTCGCTTCAAGGCACATCTACAAAATCCTTTTCTACTATACAAGATACCAGCTAAAGATTCTTAAAAAAATAAGTAGAAAATCAGATCATTAATACTAGAATAGTCTCCAAAATTATAAAATTGCAAGTTTTAACTTCAGTTAATACATGCACAGAAGAATCATCATCTCCAGAACTGTAAAATTGCTAGTTCTAACTCCAGTTAATAAACATATGAAGAAGAAGAACCACAGACTTGGTCAAATCAATGTGGAAAAATAATATTTCCTATAAGTTTAATGATCACATGGGAATTTGACTTCCCCAGCAGTAGCAGCACCAGGCTTCAACTGCCTGTGAATAGATAATTCAAAAACTAAGTGGGAATCTTTTTTTTTTTTTTCCTACACATTTTCATCTATTCTTTATATTTCAGTGGGGCTGCTCCTAAGCACCATGATTACACCTTGAAATCAAAGTTGCACAAAAAGCAGTTTCTGATTAACCCCTGATAGAAGCAATTTACCCATTGTTTCCCACAAAATTCTTGATCAAAAAGAAGAATTCTTGAAAAGGTTTATATTGCTTTTTTAAACAGAATATACATTAAAATGACAATAAAGAAACTAAAACTCAATTAAATCCCCCATAATTGGTAAAATTTATGGAAGACTTGGTCAATGTGTTTCATAAGTTGCCGCTCAAATTCCAAATATGAGAAGAAAAAGCTTATCTTTGTCAAAGATACAATTGGAATACAACAACAAGAAGGAAAGAGTTCATGGACCCCAAAATCCTAAAAAAGTTGCTTCTACAGGTGCAATTACAATCTATGAATCCAACCTATAGGGAAAAAAAAAGACTCAAGTCTAGTTACATTTACAAGTTCTATGCAAAGAAAACAATTGTAAATTACCAGCAATAAAAACATGGCACATCAAGAGGAAAATAGAAACATGGGACCCAAAAAAAATATTTCATTATCTGCAATGACATCTAAAATGAATAAATTTAGCATTCTGATCAGTGAAAGAACTAACATAAATCAGACACTACAAAAGAACTAGTAAATGAACAAGAAGATATAATCACATAATAAATTAGTGAAAAGCCAAAATTCCCATCATAGAGAAAACATGGGAAAATGTCAATTTTACTCTCATACCAACAAGAGGTGGAATGCATGTTTACCAAAATGATAAAAGGCTAGTCCCCTCACAAGAAGCTATCCACTGGAAAAATTGGACGTGCCTCCGAAATGGAAGAAATCCAAGTCCAGAAAAAGGAACACAAAGAGATGCCAATCATACTCCAAGACCCCACCAAGTTAATCCCACCATCTTGCTAAAGAATGACATGGACTTGTCAGACACAAGTCAGACCTGTACCAATGCCACACCATCGCATTGGAATGTCTTATACAGCACTTTTTGGTGTGAAGCACAAAATGCATCTGACATAAAAATATACCCTGTTTTCCAAGAAACTTCAGCAATTCAGCCACCCTCTCGCTGGCAGTTACCAGGCAAGAGATATTTGTACTTGTCAGCATTATTTAATAAATATGCAGGAAGATGAACTGCTGAGTAAGAACGAGGGATAGGGCCCATTTTCCCTATGATCTCCTTAAAAGTGTATTCCTCAGGAAGCATGTCAAATAGGTCAGCCCCTCTACAAATCACATCCTGAACCCTTTTGGGGTTCAAGTAATGAGAGAACCTCACTCGATCATAATGGCTGTAAGCTTTCATCTTAAAAATGAAATCACTGATGTTGCGAAAACAAAAGCTGCAATGCCAACCTGCATCTGACAGGAGGACATCTGCCTGGCGAAAATGTGCATATCTGGTTTTTCCTGTCTGGTATTTGTGAACTGAAGCTCGCCAGCTCTTGTTATCCACAAAATACTCAAAAGAGTACAAGTAATTTCTCAGCTGAAGATGTAGGATAGGCGGGGTGTCATCACACCACCTCAAGAGATTAATTGTGTGGGCACTAGGAATCTCATCAACATCAGACATTATCAACAAGTCGTCATCCTCTATACCCGCTATTCTAATAAGCTGGTCCAATGCTACTCTCTGATACGCCTCTTCTACAAAAGGATTTTCACCTTTCCTAAATCTCCCCCCAATAGTCCCATAAGTCAATCGAGGCTCTACAAATGCAAACTTGTCCCGGTTACTCCCAAAGAGTAATGGCTTTGGCAGGCCAGTAAATGTTGAGTTTGATTCAAGAAGTACAAACTGGGTTATGTAAGGATACAATTCCTTCCATCTAATTGTAAGAATGTCTACCTCATTGCTAAATAAAACTGCATCAAAAACACGTCTTGGTGATTCACGAATCCCCCACCCATGAAGCCTGCAAAGATTCTCCATTGACACATTCTCATGATAGTAGTGAGGAATTATTTGGAAGCGCTTCGGAGGAGATTCCCACAATGGTCTCAGGAAATAGGAGATCTTCTGGCCATGCAAATACAATCCAAATATTCCTAACGGAACAACCACAAACAAGAATATAAGTGTCTTCAAATCCAGCCCTCGCAAAATGCACTTCAGTCTTGACATGCTCAAAGCAACGCGGGAAGCCTGCTGCAAATTAAAACAAAAATTTCCTAAGACACCCAGATTGAATGTTATCTAACAAACCATATTTATATGGTACTAACAACATATCACTAAAATTCTTTCTGGAGATAATACACACCCTTATCCAACCACCATAAATTTAACAAGTCAAATGCAATAATAAGCCCCAGACATATGATCAACTTGTTCGAATAACTAGTATTGAACTCTACAAAACCCAGAAAATCTAAATTTTAATAGCATGCAGATACGTAGAGACGACAATTTAAGCTCCATTTGCATTGAATTTGAAACAAAAGACATCCCAGCGTGTTACTCATCCTAGAAAGAAATTGCGAAACTAACACACAAAAGCAAATACCGCCCAGCAATCTATGCAAATAATTTAAACCTGGTGAAAATAACCCAAGATAATTAATTCCCATATTCCTTCCCAGTAACAATAAAAACTTCAAGCCAGCCATTAACAACTAAAATGCAAAATCAGCAACTTTCAAGCACAAAACTAAGAAAAATCAAAACTTTAATATTCCTCACAACTGCATTATCACTTCAAAATCCATTAATACAAAATAAAGATTAATAAATATTGATAAAAAACAAAAACAGGGAAATAAAAAAAATTTAAAAAAAAAGCCACAAATGTTCATTATCTCAAAAAATAAAAAATCAAAAACAAAACCACATAAAAAAACATTAATTTTTCTATCTAAAAACAATAAATTAAAAATTTTTGAAAAAACCCATCAAATATTAATTCGAAGAGTTCTAAAAAATCCCTTTAATCTAAACAAAAACATAATGCAAACAAAAATAAAAAAACAAAGCTTTACCTTGCCACAAACTTCTTCACATATATCATCAGTTTTCTTGGAATTATAATAACCATCAGACATGATTATTCCCACCAAAATTCTCTATAATCAACTGTTAACAACACACTCTATATGTCTCTCGATCAAATTCTCTGTTTCCTCTGTTTAAACCCTCAAAAACCAAAATCATCCCACAAAAGCCCAAATCAAACAACCCAAAAATTTTCAGGGAAAAAATCCGGAATGCGGCAACCGAAATCCCGGAAAATCCCACAAAACGTTAAGGTGAATTTATGTCTTCTGAATAATAAAAATAGAAAATATATATTCCAAAAAATGAGTATAACACAAAGCAATATATAGAGAGAAAGTCATGGACACTACACAAATTTAGTAATTTTTTTATTCTTAATTTTCCATCTGAAAATAAAAAAAAAATCATAGAGAACTCCTTAATCACCGTTTGATTATTTCAAAATTTTGATAGGTATGAATCTGGCCGTTAATATTAGTTTCATGCGGTAATTACTATGTGAGTTACTGTATTAAACTGCCTCCAACTTGGAGTTTGCTGATCTGGCAATTTAAAGGTATTTCTTAGCATATTACAAGGAGCCGTTTAGCTTATTTTTTTACAATTTTTTTAACAAAAAAAAAATTAAACTTTTTAATTATTTAAATTATATATTAATAATTTTTTCATATTAATTTTTATCCAAAAAATTCGCATGTTATCATATACATCAATGCAATGAAATAAAAATATGATCCACTAATTGTGACTTAGCAATGCATAAGTTTGTGAGATTTAAAAAAAAAATGGATTTAATTTTCAATAAATACACCTTTGAAAAGAAATTTAATTTCCACTAAACACACCTTTGAAGAAAGATGAGGAGCCTTAACTGTATTTAAGCTCTAAATTCAAATTAATTTCATGGCCAATAGATGTGAAGATACTAAATGATTCATATAAAAAAATATCATTATTTTTTTCATTTAATAAAAAAAAAATCATATTAATTAAAATACTTATCATTCATTGATTTAATATATTGATATTGAGAATTATTTTTTCACTTTAAAGTAATTAATAATTAATCAAACATTATCTAAATTAATTTACTAAGTGTGCCCTTGAGTCTTAAGAAGGGTAAGAAAGAAAATATAAAAATAAAGTAAATTTCTTTGTTTATTTATAAAATAGGAAAATGTTATTTATTTCAATATTTTATATCAATTTTAATATTATCAAATCATTATTATTAATAAAAGCTTAATACTTTTCCCTCAAAACAAAAAAATAAAAGCTTAATTTTTTCAAATTGTTTTTGATGATTTTGTTATTATTATCATCCAAAAGGTTGAATTGGTAGGAATAAGAGAAAAAAGTTCAATAGCTTTTTGGGTTTGTATTAGGTGTTAGGAGCAATTTATTTTTTAATTAAAAAATGAAAAAGCTTTTTTTTTCCAGGTGGATATACTTTTAGAAAAAAAAATAACTTTTTTTTCTAAGAGCAATTTATTTTTTAATTAAGATTTTTTTTTAATCTTTGTATTAAAGTTTGTATATTGAAGATTTGATCCACCATCTATACATTTAAGAGTTTTTATTCTTAATTTTATATTACCTACTCATTTCGATATAATAGCTATTAATTATTAATTGATTAAATATAAACATATTAAATAATTAATATAAAAATAAACATATCAATTTTAACAAGTTAATTTTTAAGATTAATTATTTCAAATTTATATTAAAAACTCAATATGATATCAGAATCTAATCAATTATTACATTACTTTCCATTATATCAATAAATTAGGCTAAGTTCAATTCTCTTTTCTAACCTTGTATAGGTTATTCTCGAGTTTTAAATTTGTTATTTATCCTGTATAAATTATCTTCAAATTTTTAATAATTTTATCTGATATGAGTGTTTTTCAGTTTTTAATTCTCTTTTAACTCGATCCATATTATAAATTCTCAAGTATTAATTAAATTAATCAAAAACTGTTTTCGCTCGATTGCCATTTGAGGAAATTGTTAAGAATATTATATGAAAAATATCCTACATTGATTAAATATAAATAAATTAAATGATTAATATAAAAATAAACACGCCAATATTAAAAAACTTACTTTTAAGATTGATTTTTCTAAATTTACATTAAAAACTTAATAATAAAATTATTCGTTAATTAATTTGAACAAAAAATAATATCAAAGAATTAGTAATTTCTCTAAATATGTATTTATTTTTTCTCTAAAAATAATTTTTTTATAATATTATTTTATCTTTTTATTTTTTATTCCTTAAACTTTTAAATAATAAATATTTATTAGTCATTTATTTTCTTTTATTTTTATATAAGTATTCCTAAAAAAAACATAATTAAGCTTTAATTGTTTGTAATTTCAATTCATAATATCATAATTTTAGACACAACCCTTGTACTACCAAATCAAAATTAATTAGTTTGTACTATTCCTTTTATAAAATAAACTCTTACCTCTTTATTTACTAAAAATGAATTTGAAACCTATGACTCATTCATACTAAATTAAATATTTAAAATTTAAAATGAATGAGCATTTTATTTTATACTAAATATAAATATTTAAAATGAAAACCATAAATGGATAATTGAATCCTATATGAAATTAATATTGATATCTTCCTTATGAGATTCTCAATTAATGACATTAATTAAGACTCCTTTATTTTCTTTTAACTAATAAATCTCACCACCTAAAGAAAAATTTAAGGATCTAAAACTCCATTATTATCTTAACAAATTGGTGAATGAATTATATAATTATAATCATAATTACATGAGAATGATATGATGAAGAGTGTCCCATTAGTTATTGAGACTAATATGATTATATTAATTCCATTTAAAACAAAATAATTTTAAACTCCCTAGAAATAAAAAAAAAAAATGATAGAAAATATATGATGATTTTATGAATTAACATATTTACTATAAATGCTTAATTTATTAAATAAATCTTAATTAAGAGACTTTTTTGCTATTATTTTTGTATCTTTGGAGAATAAGTTGATGACAAATAACAATCTTTTTTTCCTTTCTAAAACATTATATATTTTTTAACAATAATTTTTTTTGTAATTGATAAATATAAAAAATGACAACTAATTTAGTACATGTAAAGAATCTAATTGTTCCATCCAAGTTTAAATTCTAAATTCATATTATTCTATTAATTCAAAGTTCAATTTGAAATTTTAAGTTTAAATTAATAATAAAATAACGTTTCATTAAAAAATAATTAAATATTTTTTATTTGAGAGATTTTTTTTACATAAGAAAGGAAAAAATAATTTTTAATCCATGAGTCCGGAAAAATAAAGTAATAAAATAATTAATATATATTTGTTGTTTGAAAGTTTAAAAGATAAGAAATGATATTAGTTATTCAGGGTAAAATAATATTATTAAAAACTTATTTTTAGAAATAAGTAAGAGAAATATTTTATTCACTAAATTTTAAAAAGAAACAAAATATAAATTTTAAAAAAATAATTAATCTCTTAATATCATTTCTTACTTAAATTAACTAAATTCTCAAATATCGAATAATTCTTATCTATTTTTTTCTGTTTTTTTTTCTTATTTCGGGTTTCAAATAGAGTCATAGAGGATAATTGGAAATAAATTTAAAAAGTTTGAAAGTTTATAATAAAATTGTAAATTCATAAAAAATTAGAATTTTTTTTATTATGAAGGTAAAATAAATTTGTCAATAATGATGGTTAGTATAAGATATGGAAGGGTTATAGAAGGAAAAAAAAAAACATAAGATTATTGTTCCCATTATCTTAAAAAAATACTATAATTCGAACCATACTAATGCATATGTCTATTTCTTCCATCCACTTTCTAAATAGGATTTTTCTAATCCATGCATTAAGTATACATATTAATAATTAATTAATTTAATTATAATTGAAGATTTCCATGCATTAAGTATACATATTAATAATTAATTAATTTAATTATAATTGAAGATTTATATTTAATTATAATTATTATCATTTCAAATTTTTTACTTTATCTCATTCAACTTATTTTTAAATTGATTTATTTAATTTTATTTAAATTATTTATTTATACAAGAATTTATACAAGAATTCAGTTCAAACAATCTTTTGAAATAAAGTAAAAATTAATTATTTTTATCAATATTAGTAAAAATATTGTTTAAAAAATTATTATATTTTTATTTAATTATCTGGATTCGAAGTCATTAAAAACACTTTGTTGGTATTAAAAAAAAAAAAAAAAAACCCTCTCGATTACATAATTTCTCTTTTATTTTGCATCTCGAGCTTTTATTTTTCTTTGCTTGTCGAATGATTTATAATTTTATATGAAGTATAATTATTCCTTCTTATTAATCTTTCATATTCTATCCCTAATATAATTATAGTAAAATTTTTATAAATTAATATTCGATAAATTAATATCATTAATTATATAATAATTTTTTTGTTATCCTTACTTAAATTAATACTCGATTAATTAATTTTTTTAATCAATAAAATCTATAAATTTCAATGATATTAATTTATAGATATTTTATTATAGCATTTCAAATCATTAGTATTGGAAAATCCTCTAAAAACTTATTTATATGATATAGGGAATTATTCTACTCCATTTGTGAAATTGTTAAGAGGTATTAATTACAATGTATTTAAATATAATTTAATAATAAATATATTATAATATATAATATAAATTATAGAATCAAATTCTAATATGTTCAAACTTATCATGTGTTAAAAAAAAATAAAGTAATTGGAGGCACTTTCACATGTCACACATTGGGTATAAAAAGATTGGCAATTGTCATGTATTTTACAAGCCACCCATATAGAATTAATAATCCAGTCATCATTTATTAATTAATATTTGGCAAGTCGTCTTAGCATGAGTAGGGAAGGTATTATTCTAATATAAATATTTAAATTTAAATTTAAGTTATTTTTTTTAATAGAGAAAAAAATTGAATATAAATTTATTATCTAAATTATATAATACTTATCATTAAATTATATTTTAATTTAATAAATTTATATTAATTTAATTTAAGGATAATCATAAAATAAAAGAAGACATTAATATATTCCACTAATCCTATATTTAGACAATTAATTGGTGTAAAATAAAGTGATGTAATACCTTTGATAGCTCAGTCCATATTTACTTGGAATCATCACCCATCTTGGCTTATGATATTTGTTTATTTGTCATATGATAAAAGCTTATTGGGCAGAATGAAAGGCATCCATTAATTTATCTTTGATAATAATTTTTTTATATAAAAAAAAAATTGAAGTAAAAGTAGTGGGAGTGGATTACAAGGACACAACACATCATTGCAGGCAATTCTTTTTATGAAAACAATGTTTAATTAAATTTTGATGTGATAGTTTAATGGGATTTTTTATAAAACAAATACCCAAATTTTATTTTAATTTTTATATACTATATTGTAAATAAAATATTATAAATGAGGGGCTCTATGTTAAAACCAAACATGCTATTATATGAAAGATTATTTGGAATTACATATGAATAACAACAAAAGCCAACCATAGTATTACTATTACATGAGAATGAGATTCTTAGGTTGTTATTCATTCAAGTCTTGCTTGCACTTTGGGTGCCCCAAATGAGGGATCCAATATTTATTCTTCCTTCCTCCTTGTTCCTATAAAATATAACTTCACAATTTCAAACAAGAGTTGACATATGACTTTGGTTTTATCATTCATATAAAACTCATCTTTTTGCATATATTTGGTTGTTTTTTTTTTATCCAAAACCCATATTCTATTGGATTTAGAATTTAAAAATAACTTTTAATAATTTGTAAATATTTTTAATATGTTATTTTCTCAACAATAGTTCAAATAATAATGTAAAATAAAACTTTACAATTATATAAAATTTTTAAAATTAAAATAAACTTATTTATAAATGTGAAATTCATCTAAATGGTAAGATAATAAAATTCAAATATAAATTATCGAATAATCTTAAAATTGGTTAAATTTTTAATTAATATTTATTTTAAATTTATAAAATTAGTATTGAGATGAAATAAGTGCAGCGATAAAAGTTAAAATATTTAAAAATGAATACTAGAATTTAAATCTCACAAATATAAAATTTGCCATTAATACTCATAAGATCAATTCTCAATTTAATAAGCAATGGTGGAAGGTCAATGGTTATTTTTATTTTAAATTACTTAAGAGTTATATAATCAAGAAAGAAACAAAATAACAAATAAAAGCAAACAATTATGTTGTTTCCTCATCTATTTCTTGTTCTAGTTTCTAAAAATAAAGGTTACAAAAAGAGAACAAAATTAAATAATACATTGATTTCTTTAATAGTTTGTTGGTATTGGCATGAAGATAGGTAAGAGAGGTAAGAAATTGTCCAAAGAAACAAATGGATTTTTTTTGTTTGGATTAGACAATTGGTTGAATGATCAAAGAAAGTAACATATTACATTGTCCTATCTCACAACTCGAGCATTTTTGGCTTATTAATAATGATATATTACAGTGATGCTTCTAGGCAGCTTCCTAGAAACTTCAGATGAGGACTTCTAAATTTTTTGTTTTTTGGTCTTTGAAGCTTAGAAAATGAAAATCTCCATAGCATATTCTTTTGTCAATCAAAATGTTGCACTTCATGGCAAAAACTCTTTATCACTATTTAGATATGTTTAATCCGACTGATACTTAAATTCTAAACCTTTTAATTTTAAAGATAATTTTAATATTATTGAATCGAAAATATATTAAATTATTAAATAAATATTAAATAGCAGATTTTTCACGCTTTTTTTTTTTTTTTTTTTAATTTTTTATTCAAGTAATCACATTCTCGACTTAATTTTTCAATTGGTGATTGTCATTTTCTAAAAGAAATTGCAAATATAAATAAATTTTGCACAGCATTCTTCTTCTTTTTTTAGTATTATTAGCAATGTATAATTGTTTTTCTCTTTTTCGTAGTTGTTTTTTCCTTTTTTCTATGAGATAATTACAAAAAAATCATGAAATTTAATGCAAGAAGCTTTGATCTTCCATTTGTTTTAGGTAATATGGTCATAAAGTACCAAACCAAATGGCAAAAGAGGAAACATCGTCAAAAATAATTGGAAATTGAGTGTCTATGTCCCAAACTTTTGGCCTATTAAATGCTATTAATTACTTGCTAGTGGCTGTTATGGTTGAAAGCATAATTTAACCTCTAAATTTTATTATTTTTTTTTGTGACATTTAAATTTTTTTAAAATAATTTCTTTAACTTTTATATTTTTTAATTATATATATTTTTATCATTCAAATGCTCATAAACCTATAAATTTAAATGCAAGTCGCACGCTAACTTATAAAAAAAATAATTATCTTAATAATTAAAT
This sequence comes from Aleurites moluccanus, assembly GCA_948193065.1. Lineage (NCBI taxonomy): Eukaryota > Viridiplantae > Streptophyta > Magnoliopsida > Malpighiales > Euphorbiaceae > Aleurites > Aleurites moluccanus. The sequence continues at coordinate 29,053 of CANXYC012325060.1, forward strand.
TTAATTATCATTCACATATTTTTTTCTTTTTACTTTAAATTTTGTTTCTTCTCATTTTAATAATATTTTTTCTAATTCAAATCTATTAGTGATTTAACTCGTTAAATTATATGTAACCTCACCCAATCTGTTGATTATTATTTTTTTATTAAATATGTGCAAAATTAAAAAATTAAAGGGTTAAATAAGCTATATTAAAAAATTCAATAATTAAATAGAATATTTAAAAAAATCTGAGTATCAAAATATATGTTCGGCTTTATAGTATTAAGTCCAATACATTATTATATATACAATCATTGAGCTGGCGGATAGAGGGGTGGGTCCTAGGCTCCTATCCTCATAAAGTAAAATTTTTATTTTTTATATTTATCTTCTTTTTTTTTTTTTTTATCCCTTTTGTTCTGCCAATATTTCTAGTTAAATTTGTATATTTATATATGAGATATTTAAATTTATTTAAAATAGATATAAAATATAATTTAAAAATTTAAAAAATATTAAATGAATTTTTAAGTATTTAGCAAATTAATTTAAAACGCCGTTTTGATATTTATAAATATAAAAAATTTAAATTAAACATATCTACTTATTTTAATATGATATTTTTAAAATTAATTTTTCACACAAACATTCTTTATATAATTTTATAAAAAATTAAGATTATAAATTTTTATTCACTTAATAAAAATTTTAGATTCTGTATATATTTATTTTAAATAAAATAAATTAAAAAGGACAATACATATAGTAATAATAGAATAGAAAACCCGAACAGGAGTTCTATCATAGCAAGGGCCACCTCTGTTCAACAATTTCTCACATTTTACTTTCACATGACAATCAAGCCAGCATTGGATTTTTTTAAAGATGGAGAAGAAATTTCAAATTTGAATTTATTGCTTAAATTATATACTTTCTTATTAATTATCATCAAATTATATTTATGGGATAAAATTTTTATAAATTAATATTATTGAAATTTATGAATTTTATTAATTAAAAAATTATTAATTAATCGAGTATTAATTCAACACATTAATTCAAGTCGTGACTATAAAAAATTATTATATAATAAATATTATTAATTTATAAAAATTTTATTGTAATTACACAACTTTAATTATTATTTTGAAATATTTTATGTAAAATGAATATTTTGGTTTTGATATGTATACTCTAGTGATCCTTTTGAAGTTAAAATTTTGTATTTAATTAATAAAATCACATAATAATTATTTAAATTTATAAAAACATTTTGAGGTTATCATTCTATAGTTCATTAAAAGATATTTTAATTCAAAATTTAAAAAATGAGTTTTAGTATAATAGTAATATAGTTTTTTTTTTCAAAGTTAAAATTGCAATTTGGAATTGATATTGAATCCAATTAGAGAAAAAAAAAATAGTTTAATGAGAAATTAAATTGTATTTCTTATGTTATTTTTTATACAATATAAAAAAATTAAGATTAATATTATTAATTTTTTTTTTCTTTTCCTAAAAGTTTAATTTCTTATTTTAGGCTACTAAAATGATTATTTCAGGTGAAATAATTATTTTTATCTAATATCAAGAGTTAAAAAAAACAATGAATGATATTTCAAATAATGAAAACTAAAATTCAATATCCTCCAATGGTAACAACCTTTATATTTACACACACTAAGGTTTCTGTGACTCTCATTTTTCTCTAATCCCACCTCAATACATCTAGAAACAGATGGCTTGTTATAATTTACCTAAATTGTTCAAAATTTTCATAATATATCCCAATGATCAATACTGGTACAGGTGATTTATAATCAAATGCATTCCTTTTAGAATGCTTCCACCTTATATTCCATTTATTTTCATCACCACCAGAGGATTCTTTTATTCTCACATTGTCATCATTGTCATTAAATTCTGGATTTGTACCAAATGCATTGGCATCACAAGTTGTCACAGCACACCTCATTGAAAGGTGCTAGCTTATAGCCAAGTGGGAATTGTTTCACATTGAAGAAGGAAAGGAAAGTTGAAGGATTTATAAGGTCCAACACAATACTATCTAAATAATTTAAACATTTTGAGATGGGATTAAATTTTAAAACAATATATTATTTAAAAGTAATTTTGATTGGACTATTATAAATGATATCAGAGTTATTTTGAATTAAATTATTAAATGTGGGCTATAAAAAGAATTATTCGTGGAGTATAATATGAGATGAAACTATTAGAGATATCAACAAATCACAATATTCAGGATTGGACTAGACTTTAGCTTGAGTCTAATTATAAAACATGAGTAAATTCAATTGCAGAAATTGTCCTACGTTGAAGAAGGAAAGCAAAGTTAAAAGGTTTATAAGGTGTAATACCATATTATCAAAATAAATTAAGTTAATTGTTGTAATATCTGTCATTTTGTAGTGTTTTTATTAATTTTGTATGTTTGGAGAATTAATTAATTTTCAATGTGAATGTTTGAAAATTCCAAGATTTTTTATTTAATGCAGTTGCAGGATTTTGTGATGATAATTGCATGATCTTAAAGACATAATTTGGTAAAGTGTAAAGTATAAAAGTTGTGAGTTTATGTCTTAACTGTAATTCTGTAAAATGATTTGACAAAATTCTGTGTAAGTGATGAGTTATGTCTATTTGAACAAGACTGGTCTGGTTGAGTATTTCTGCAGGAAGTCAGTGTCTGTTTGAATTTACTGGAAATGACTGAGACAGAATTAGCTAAAGGTGTGAACATGAAAAATGTTTTTTTGTGTGTTGTGATGATGGATGTAAAAATTCAGAATTTTTGGATAAGTTTATCTCAGTGGAAAGTAGTTTTTCTTAGGGTTGTTCGGTTGAATTTTAGGGCAGAAGTCTGGGTGATTTTTTGAGAGTCATCATGGTCTGTGTTTTAGTCTTTATGATTTGAATTTTCGATATGTTGTGCTCCTATATGTTTATTTTAAGTGGCAGAAAGAATTAGTAAGTTTGGATATTTGTAGTTCATTTGCGAGCTGGCTAAGTGTGAGATGTCCAGAAAAGGTTTTTAACTTAGCAAATTCGTGATATGGCGAGCCAGCAAATGCGAAGTGGCATTTTGCGAGCCGGCAATGCGAAGTGGCGAAGTGAGATTGCCGAGATGGCAATTGGCGAAGAGGCATATGCGAAGTAGCATGTGCCAAGAGGTTTGGCGAAGAGGTTTGGCAAAGAGAGTCTGGCAAAGAGGCATTATGCGAAGAGGGAATGTGCGAAGTGGCAGTTCGCGAAGAGGCGGAGAGACATTACCAAGGCAGCAAACGCGAGGTAGCATATGCGAGCTGGAATAGCGAAATGGCAATGCCGGATCAAGTTTGGCGAGCTGGCTTAGGCGAGGTAGCTTTGACGATGCCGAAGCAGGATTGGCGAGGTGAGTTGGCAAGCGTGATTTCTGGGGCAACGTCTATTTAACCCCAGCAGGTCAGAATCGTTTTTCACGATTCTTCTTTCCATCTTTTTTCGTTAATTTCAATCTTTTCTCAGATTTAGTCCATTTTATTTTCTAAGAGATTAATACTCAAATTAATGCATTAGGCTTCTAGATTATTCTAGATTAAGGCAGTAATCAATAGATTTGAGCAAGAATCTCAGAAATTTCAATTTGAAAGAAATAAGGTAAATTTTCTTCCAAACTATTTTCTTTAGATTTATTTAAGTCTATGGGTTAGGATAATTAATATTGGGCATATAGAATTTATTGCAAGTAATCTGAAGTCATTAATGAAAATTAATATGGGAGAAATCAGAATGTTGAGGCTATCATGAATAGTAACATGAACAGTAATTTCGAAAATTTAATGCAAATTTTCTTTAAGAGATAAATAAAATTATTATTGGGAATTAAAAATAGAGATTCTAAAATAATTAATTATTAGGATATCATGATAAATATTATTGATTTGGAGAAAACTCTAATTTTATATATTTGGAAAAATTTCTTAGGAGGAAGAAATCAAATTAATTGAAGAGTTAGAGTTGGAATTTGCTACAAGAAATTTCAAGAGAAATTTTGTTAAGGTAAGTATGAACATCCTATTTGATTATCATTCTTTGAAATTAATATGACCAAGTATTCCTATATTATTTATCCTATTGTATATATTTATATACTTGTATAATGTGAATGGCTTGATCAATTTTCTATGATCAAGTTCATATGCTTCTTATTTATAAACCCGATTTGAATGATGTTATATGATGATGGTCTTGCGACCAATATGTTTCTTATGAGATTAAAAACCCATGACCCAAGGATATAACGCTCTTCCCAATGAAAGTAAATTCATTGGTCTATAGTACATTTTGGGAGCCTAGCTGATAGGATTTTTATCAGTGTTCCACCTAGGTAGCAAGGCTACCGATACATATGTTATGATATGAGATCAGTTCTATCAGATAAGATTTGATAATGCTATTCTTTGTGGGCATTCTATGTTATAAATATGAATCATGATTTGATTTATAACATGATTCGATATAGCCAAATTATTATGAGAACCATGTTTCCTTCAAGTAAAGTTTATGATTTCTTTCATGCCTATATGTATAAATATTTGTTCATGACCATGATTCGATATTCAGATTTTTGATTTAAAATGTTCATATCTTACTGACTTGAAAGCTCACTCCTCTTCTGTGGATTTCAGGTGATATCATAGCTCGTGAAGAAGCTAATAGAGAAGATCCAGCTTTTTGATCTATTCCCCCAAGAACCTTCATTGTAATAACTTTTGCGATATTTTGTATATTTATTTAATGGTATTATGATACAATATAATGGGAGTATACTCTAGAACTCTGTAGTTAATCATTCGAGGATACTAGTATATTTTGATGTATGATTGTTACCTTTTGGGTACTTTTGTTCCTTGGTGATGTGAGATGCATTTTTTGATCATTAAGAAACAAGAGAAATATATGAAATGATAATAGAAAAGATATGATTGATATTTAATTATATGTATGGACATGATCATTTTATGATAATGTATGATGTTGTAAATGATGTGATGGTATATGAGATTCATGATTTGTGAGTTCTACGGGTTTATGGTGGCCTTACGCTTACCCTTGACCTAGGACCGTCGCACCACTGGAATTGGGGTGTGACAATTGTTTTAGGTCAAAATTAAACCAGTGATTTTTGAAGGCATTTTTGGGTTAGACCCTTACACAAGTAGTACCTTTTTCAACGGTATCAACTATATTATTCTTTGTTTCTGAATTTGAGTTATTTGATTCATTGTTAGCCCCAATTCTATTAGAAGTTTTTTTTTTTTCTCTCTCTCTCTAGCTTTAGCCTTCTTCTTATTAAAATTCATGAAGTTTTTTTTTTCCTTTCTCTTTAGCTTTAGCCTTCTTCTTACTAAAATTCATGAAGTCATCCCTTTTTTCCATGAGTTCTTCATTATAGACATCAAAATCAAAATCCACATCTACAATATTCTTCTTCTTCATATGTACCATTATAATCTGATTGAATTGGAATTGCAATGAAATTTGGATATAGTCATTTGCGTCCCCATTTACATTTTCATCGTCATGGATATTTCAGACTGTATCAATCTCCCAATCCAAGTTTTCAATCCCATTAAGAGGTAAATTAGTATTTTTCTACCACATTATATTTCTCACTTAAATTCTCATTCAACCTTTCAATCCTCTCATTTCTATCTTCATTATAGCCACATCAATATAAGTAGTATTATTATCATCTAACTTCTCACCATCAAACATAAAAGGGCTTGTACCAAAAAAATTTCGTATGAATTAGTCAACTTTGTGATAGTTATCATTGTCACTTGCCCTACTGTTCTACTACTCTTATTGTTCCCCACATATACTTCATTTTTCTCATTACCATTCATTTGTATACCCTAGTGTCAAAATATTTTATGTTCTTCAACAAGTATAGGGCTGTCTACTTCTCATTCAAACAGTTGTCATCATAAATGATCCATTCTTTATTAGTAGACTTTTTGACATACCCAATTGATGAACCATTTTGACAATTCTAATATATAATGCAATTCATCTATATCATTAATGGGGAATACATCTATACTACCAACTACATATCCAATGTCTAGGTCATAACAATCTTCCCCATGAAATATCCTAACAGTAACCTTAGTTTGGAGAAATTTTTAGGTGAATATAATCATCACGTAAGATTATAATTTAATTAATTATAGTCTGATATATCAGAGTATTTATTATAATACACACTTTATGATTTAAATAATTAATTATTATATTAATTTTATAAATAATTATTATTTAATAATATCTAATAACTATTAATAGTTGTATAATCCTATGTCGTGGATTAAATATCATCCAAGATTTTTTCTTATCATCCTATAAATCATTATGGTGAAAATTAATTTAGTACCATATACAAGTATAATTCATAAATTTTAGAACTAATAATGCAAAAAATATTAATACACAAGATAAATATCAATAATTGGGTTATTATTAGTATTGATTATTCATATTCCCTTTCTCCATGACATGATTATAATATGTTTAACAATTTTAATTATTAAGATAATTTCGTATTGATTGGAAATAAAAATATAAATGTTTAATATATAGTGAGAACATATCATTTAATTGATTAATTTTAGCTATAGTAGGTCCAATATATAAATATGTGTGCATGTTTGCGTACTTAATATTCTCCATTCATATATATAAAAAAAAAAATTTTAACATGATATTAGAGCAAGTTTGATTCATTTTATTGATTTTTCGGTTTTCGATATGGGAGTTTAGTTCCAGCAAGTCCAATCCGGTATTGCCACTGTTTTTTAAAAATTAGTTCAAATATCAATTAAATATCCATTTCCAATTATTACTTGAAAAAAAAAATTAATATAATTCTATATTAATTGGAAATAAAAAATATAAGTACTTAATATATACTGAGAATCTATCATCTATTTGACTAGTTTTAGTTATTTTAGTTATAATAAACTTAATATACCAATGCATGTATATTTATATGTTTAATACTCTCTATTTCATATAACAATTTCACATTAATACCGCTAACATCTAATTGCTAGAAAATTAAGCCATAGTAGGATAAAGATACATTGATTTGTGAATCTGCTACATATAATTAAGCTATAGTTATTTCATTTTCATTGTAAAATAAATATGCAATGACCCTTCACCAATGCAATCGTATTCTCCTTTAAAGGTTGGGATCCACAGGACTCCTTCATTGTAAAAAAAATATTATTTTAAATTTCTTCAATAAATAAGTGGTCTATGGCTAGTTGAAATTGATAAGTGAATGTTTAGGTGTTTTTGTTTCTTAATGTTTGAAGATATTTATAGACGTATGTGTATACAATAATTAATAACTCGTTCTTTTTCCTCAAATGCAAAGCCTAAATAAACTGTGCTGATTCATTACGTGCTAAAATTAAGTTATGCATAATCAGAAGTTGGTTAAATTTGTCTTCAAATAGGTCAAGGGGCCAACTGATAAAATTCTACATGATTTCTATATCTATATATATTTCTTTATATGAAGAAATAGACTTGCTAAATGAAGTTCCATCACAATCTACTTCTTTTGAGAAGTTGTTATTCTGGGTGAATTAAACCCATTAGATCTCTAATTAAGCTCTCTCTTTCTAAGTATAAATTCATTTTAGCTTCAAGTTAAACTTTGTTACTCCATGCTCATAATCTGCTATTGTGCTATTTCTATATATTTCCCCAATTAATTATCTTTACTTCTAAGTTAATTCACCATGAGAGTGTACTATGTCTTCTTTAAATAAGAAAACCATGAATAGTAAAAGTAGCTCTAGTGAAGATGATACAAAGAGGAAAATTTAAATTAGTTCCAGTGTCCTTCTCTGTGTAAGTGATAGCAACAAACTACCTCACCCACAAACTAATTTTTAATTTCTTGATTAAATATTTTAATTATATTATTAGTAATTATTAAAGTTCATGGACCCATATATAAGTGAACTTATAAATGGATAAGTGTTGAAATCTACTTACACAAAACCAATTGGTTTATACTAAATCCAACACTCATTCACTTATAAGTCCTTTATTTATTTTATTATTATTCGATGTGGGATACTTTTACCAACACACTCCTTTAAGTACAACCGGGCTTTGGCTCATGGTCAAATATCAATAAGCCGATTGACACTTGCTCACAAATAAACTGGCTGATATCTCTTTTTCAGCTTTCATCATCAGTCCAACAACAACAACGGGGCTCGAACATGGATCCCAAAATCTAGTCTGTTTGAATATAAAGTTCTGATATCATATTAAAATTTACAGGCCCACACATAAATAGACTTATAAATGGGTAAGTGTTGAAACCCATTTAGACAAAACCAATTGGCTTGGACTTACTCACTTATAAATTTTTTATTTATTTTATCATTATTCGACGTGAAATACTTTTTCCAAACAAATATTTAATTAAGAACAATGCAATTAATTAATATAATTTACTAATATATAAGCATCAAACGCCGTCAACTGTCAATTATAGATTAAAGATTCATGCGAGTTGATTTTTAGGCACCTTCAACGTTCATATCAACTTCTGGTATGGATATGATATTGTCAACTTCTGTTAGAGATCTTAGGCAGCAAAAAGTCATCAATCAAAGAGTGAATATTAATGGTGCAAAGAATTATCAATTCTAAAATAGGGGTGATCACGCAAAAGCAAAATTAATTATTTATTAAAATGAGTGATAAAAATAAATAATAATTTTATAAAGCTATTTATAGAGAATTTACAAAGATAATTTTGTAATTATAAAAATAGAGAGAAAAAAGTCCTAATTTATTTTGGTAAATTAAAGGAGAATTAGACTAATTAAGTGCATCCAAACCTACTATTATATTTATGGGTTTATTTATACGAATTTACTCCAAATCTAAGCCCAACCAAGATATTAAGCCCAACAACTAATTTTTGAGCCAACGTAATAAAATTTAATCCGTAAACTAAATTGGAAAAAAGAAAAAGAAAATTTAAATAATCCATCAAGCTAGCGTCTTAAAAAATACAAATTTTAAATATAAAATAAAGTTATTTAACATTTGCATTTAAATATATGAATTTAAATTTAAAATTTTGATTTCAAATATCATATTTCAAATCTATAATTTGATATATATAAATTTATAAATCTATTGTTTGAATAGTGTAAATAATTTGAAATTTTAGATTTGAAAATTTTAAAAAATAAAAATTTTAAGTTAAAAATAAATATAATAAATTTGAAATAATTAAATAAAAAATAATATTTGAAATATTTAATTTTTGATATGTTATATTTCATTAAGTGTTTGAATTAAATTAAAATTTATTTAATTTTAATTATTTAAATAAAAAATTTAACTCAAATCTAAATTTATGATTTAAATTTTTATCATCTAAACGAACTATAAAATTACATTTGGTTGATCTTGAAATCAAATTCCATATAAAAACTAATATTTAAAGTTTTAGAAGCTTATTCTAAATTAATTTTTCGAATAATTAAATAAATTTATAAATCAGATTAATAATTGTATACATTTTGAATCCATATTATCACCCAAGAACGAAGGGATTTTTTTAAAAATATTGAAAAAAATAAAAAATATTTTATTTTTATTATTAAAAAAAATTTCAAAAATATTATATATCTAAAAATAATTTTTTAAAAATATTATATATCTAAAAATATTTTTTTAAAAATACGATATATATTAAACATATATTAAATATATACTAAATATATATTATACATATATTAAAAATACATTATATATATATCAAACATATATAGAAAAATAATAAAAATAAAAAAAAAATCAATCCGTAAAATTAAAAAAAAATAAAATTAAAAAATAATATATTTGTGTAATATTCCTAAGAACGAACTGCGATTATGGGCTTAAGAGTTAAGACCCAAAAATGAACCCAATAGAGTTACCTTTTGGGTCAAAATCTCTCTCTCTCTTTCTATTATTATTATTATTATTATTAAGATTTTCTCCATTTTCGACAAAATCAACAATTCATCGTTAGGGATCCTAAAAGTCTTCTCTGATTGCTTAGTTTAGCGTCAGCAAAAACCCTAATCATTCACGATCATAAATAATTTACTTCATTTTCTAATTGCTATTAAGCTGAGGTAGCAAAAATGGATTTGGCTTCTCGTTACAAGGTGATCATCTCTTTTGCTCTTGTTCTGGTTCTCAGAGTTAGTTGTTGATTGATGCAAAATTAATTTATATTATGGAATCGGATTTCTCTATTTATGGTTAAATCACTACTCGATTAGGTTATGCTGTTATCGTTTTTTCAGATTATGATCTAACGATAATTTTTTAGCATTTGGATGATTTTTGTTTAGTTTTGTTTTTTACATTTGTATATGGGGGTTAAGTGAGTTGTTATTGGTGGCAGGGAGTTGTTGGACTTGTTTTTGGCAATGAGAATTCTGCTTCGAATGAGGATAGGTAATTGCTGTTTCCTTTTGTTTGTTGTTATAATTTTGAGGTTATAGAATGCTTATTATTTGTCCCACTGAGTACTGTCGGCGGCAGCTATATATTTTGATTATTGAAAGTTATGGTAATTAGATGCTTTTAATGACAGTTGTGAGTTATATGAAATGTAAGAGGTGTGTTACTTAATATCACCTTTAATTGAAAAGCTGAGGTTCTGGGCTTCTGGCTATGAATTTGATGCTTTTAATGGAAACTATTTTAATATGTGAAGTATTTGCTGCATTTATAATAATATTAATTAATGACTCTGACTCTATTGTTTCAACTCAAGTCAGTTTCAATATAGATACCCTCTCGCTCTTATTGCTTAAAGGATATTAAAATTGATCTTACTTAGTTGTTTACTCTTAAGATGATTTTGTTTCCTATTTTCATGAATCATTCATAAGGTTTGCATTTATCTCCTGTTTGGTCAAAAGATTTTTGCATTTTTTTTATTCATTTATTATAGGTAGTAGAACTAATCTTCTATATGGCTTGTATCAATAGCTACATTGAACGATTGCTTGACCGAATAAGCAATGGTGTTCTGCCCGAGGACAGGAGGACTTCCATGGCGGAGCTTCAGTCTGTTGTGGCAGAGAGTCATGCTGCACAGCTGGCATTTGGAGCAATGGGTATGCACTTCTTTTTTTTTTTTTTTTCTTATTCCTATCATTTTATTGCTTCATTCATTTCTTTCCTTGCAGGATTTCCTGTACTTATGGGTGTACTAAAGGAGGAAAGGGATGATGTTGAAATGGTATCTGAATTCTGTTCCCTTTTTTTTAATTTTTTTTCTTCATCACCCCTTTTAAGTTTGACACTGTTATATAATAATTTTTTTTTATGTTGTATGGACAAACAATACTGAAGATCTGTTTTGCTGAACCTTTGAAATGTACAAAATGTTGTTGTCTCACAGTCCTGAAAATCCTAATGATCTCTGTTACTTTTTTATCTTTCTGTTTTGAATGTTTTATTTACATGGTCTGCACATATGGTCATTCCTTTGCCTCTTATATTGATATTTTCAGATTTTGCGTTTGTTTTGAAGCATTTATCCAACTTCATTATATACCGAAAACCATACTTGTTGCAGATTCGAGGTGCCCTAGAAACCCTTGTGAGTGCTCTAACACCTATCGATCATGCAAAAGGGCCAAAGAATGAAGTCCAACCAGCTTTAATGAATACTGATTTACTTTCCCGAGAGGCAGAAAATATTTCCCTTCTTCTAAGTTTGTTGGTGAGAGTTCTCTATTCATATCTGAAATGTTTTTATTTAATAAAAATTTTCTGCACCTAGCTACGGAACGTTTTTACTATTGTTTCTTTTTGGCACTTTGGCAGTCAGAAGAGGATTTCTATGTACGATATTATACCCTTCAAATTTTGACTGCTCTTCTCACGAATTCTCCTAATAGGTCTGAATTTATAGCAATATTTCCTTCTATACTTAGATATATATATTTTTTTTAGTCTTTTTAATTTTATCTGTTATGCTGGATATTTCTATGCCGACTTCCTCTTCAGGTTACAGGAAGCCATTTTAACCATTCCTCGTGGTATAACTCGGCTAATGGATATGCTTATGGATCGAGAGGTACAAATATTTTGTGCTAAATGAATTTTTTTAATAAAAAATAATTATTGTATGTAGAATTTCTTCTCACTGTACAACCTGTTAAGAGCCTCTGAATTAATGCTTCTAAAATTGCTGCTATTAGTCTTATGCCTTATACATATGAATATTTGATTATTGAAAAACTATCAAAATTATGTTTTATGAAATCTTAAATAAATTAGAATTTAGTAATTAGTGTCGTTAACTCATTATTTTTGTTAAACAATTGTTCTTCTATTCCAGTAAAGTATTTATGGACTTTGTAGGTTATACGAAATGAGGCCTTGCTGCTTCTTACTTACTTGACTAGAGAAGCTGAGGTGAGATCTTTTAACTTCTCATCATCATCCCCTCTTTCTTTCTTTTTTTGTCTTTTTTTTTTTGCCCCATTTCTGATACTGTATTCATGATGTTCTTACTAACTGATTTAGTTGATAATCTTAGGAGATTCAAAAAATTGTAGTCTTTGAAGGCGCATTTGAGAAAATTTTTAGCATTATTAAGGAGGAAGGAGGTTCAGAAGGTGGTGTTGTTGTGCAGGTAAATTTATTTTCCACTCAATTTTATATTGTGGATATATATTAACTTGTTTAGCTTGTTTGCTGCTGGATTCCTCATTCCTATAAGTAGGCTTCTTAACCTTTTATTTGCATCTCTGCATATTTTTGCACCAGCACAATTTTAAATTTAAATGCGTACATTTACCTGTGAAAATCCAGTCTCTAGGTTTCAAATTTTCGTTACATTTGGGGTTAAATAATTTAATACTGCATTTCCTAGAGGTTTATTTTTCTTTAATGGGTTAAGATATTGAATACCTCCTTTCTTTTCATGTTCCTTGATAAGCTTCATTGCCAGAAATTTTCAGAATATCTTTGTTACAATGTTTGTGAATATTTTATTGTGACTGTTCCTTTCCTCCATCAGGAGAGGAGGGAATCTTTTTTGAAGTGTCCATGGCTGAAAAGGCCCTTCATTGTTCCTGAAATCAAATTTGATTTTATCCTTTGAGGTGGTAGAAGTATATGAATGTGTTGCTAACATACCCTAATATTTTTTACTGCCCAGGACTGTCTTGAATTGTTAAACAATCTTCTTCGCAACAATGTATCTAATCAGGTCTGTAGCTTCTGAAGTTGTTGATTGTGCAGTCATACTTACTCTGTTGCTAATATGAAATTTTCTATGGTTTAGATCCTACTCAGGGAGACAATAGGCTTTGATCCCTTAATATCAATTTTAAAGCTACGAGGGAGTGCTTACAGTTTTACCCAACAGAAGGTTAGATACTCAAATGTCACAATTTTTTATTGATTCAATAGCTTGACTCTTTGATTACTGTTGATATTTAAGTCCGATGTCACACATGCCTTACTGATGAATTTTTTTGTTTCCATAACAAACACCATGCCAGTAGACAATTAATTTACTCAGCGCATTGGAGACCATTAACTTGTTAATGATGGGAGGTTCAGAGGCTGACCCTGGGAAAGATGCAAACAAGTTGACTAATAAAACAGTCCTTGTTCAGGTTTGTTACCAGATCATATCTGCTTTAATTAGCACATAGTATTGTAGGTACAATTTTGACTTTTTATCCTAAAATCATGTTGGATTTCTTGTAGAATAAGGTTTTGGATTATCTTCTGATGTTGGGCGTTGAAAGCCAATGGTCTCCTATTGCCATACGTTGTGGGGTAAGCCCCTTTCTTGAAGCTTCTCAATTGTTTTTGTCATTGTAGAAGGCAGCAACTTCAGCCATAACATCTAAAGAAGACTTAAAGTCTCTTTGAACTGATAGTATGTTTCAAATGATGTGTTCATCTATAGGAATGCACTGTCTCAGTTCACCAGTCACTGGATCAATCTTATGCTTGAATTTTTGTGTAGTCTTGGATTTTTTTTTTGGGCTTCTCAATTAAATTAATATAGGCTTTAAACAATTTTTCAGTTTTATTAATTCAGATATTTTCTTTGTAGGCATTGCGTTGTATTGGTGAATTGATTGCTGGGCATCCCAAGAATCTTGATGCCCTTGCAACGAAATTTCTTGGTGAGGAGCCACAGGTAGAACCTGCTTTGAATTCCATTCTTCGAATCATTTTGCGGACATCCAGTATGCAGGAGTTCATGGCTGCTGACCATGTTTTTAAGAATTTTTGTGAGGTTAATTCATGTATTTTCTCTTTGAACTCATAATTTTATTTTATGCTTATGTAACCATTACATGCGTTAAATCAATTATTAGCTTTTGAATATGTATAATCTGTACTAGGCTAGAATATTTTCATTTACATAATCTTTTGCTTTGATTGACTTCATCAACAATCTAATTCAGACATTCTTCATATTTGTTCAGAGGAATCCTGATGGTCAAACAATGTTAGCATCCACATTAATTCCTCAACCATATTCGATGACTCATGCTCCTATTGAGGAGGACGTGAACATGTCTTTTGGAAGGTTCGTTTGTTTCAAGTTTGAACCTGACTCATGCAGAGTTTTACTGCAGTAATTGAATCTATCTGACAATGGTTTAAGATATGTTATCTATTGCTTTGATTGAATTTTTTTTATTAATAATCTTATGAAATTTATCTGTATGGCAGCATGTTATTACATGGTCTTACTTTGAGTGAAAGTGATGGGGATCTTGAGGTATATTTCTAGTATGTCATAACAACGCTTGAAAAAAAAACCCTGAAATAGTCGGATTATATCATAAAAAATACAGTGACCTGCACATATTGATGTGTGTTGAATAGAGTTTGAAATTTATTTGTCTCTGTTTCTCATGTGAACAATCTAGCTAATATGTTGAAGTGCAGACCTGTTGCAGGGCTGCTAGTATACTTTCTCATGTACTTAAGGACAATGTCCAGTGCAAGGAAAGGGTATGCAATCTCTTATCCTTCTCTATTACATTTGTTGATGATGTTGGAGTGGCAAGATATTAAAATGATTTGGAAAGACTAATAATAGGAAGCCACGTGCAATCCTATGTTTATGTATTAGGTTGTACTGTCTTTCAGTTTTCATCATTTTATTTTATTCTTTTGAAACTGTTATTTGAACTCCATGCAGTTGGTACTGCTTTACTTATTTTTATGCACTCCTGATTTCTGTTTTACTATCCACCACCTTCAACATTAATTAATGCAGTTTTATTGTTTTTCCCCATGTATATGCTGATGTATAATTTGTGTTCCTTAAATTATATTCTTACAAAATGACTGAAATATTTATTTTCTATTTGTGATTTCTAAGTCGGGGCGTTGGAGATGGTTGAAAGGACATACAAAGCACCCAAAAGATTATTTCATTTCCACTCAGCTACTACTTATCCACGCATTTGCTTTCCTTTTAGAATACAATAGTTGATAGGCATAGCATCCATTGAATGATTGTATATTCTTGTAACAAAATTTAACTGTAAATTAGTTATAGTTGTTTAATTAGTTATAATTGTTTTTGTTCATGACACTGATAAGTTGGAAAATAGTTTTTATCTATTGATGTATTTAATGGGATAATCTTAGCAAATTGGAATATGGACAACATAGTGGTATCTAGTACTAATTTATTTATTTTATAGCAAGCAAAAAGAGAGGAGAATTAGAGAGGACTTGGTTTTCTCTCAATCATTAGCATATTTTTTCTCAAGGATATTTTTCAAGAGTATCTAAATTTAGAAGTGTGTTTACAGGTTCTGCGAATTGAACTGGAGTCACCTACACCATCTTTGGGAGCTCCGGAGCCACTGATGCACCGCATGGTGAAATACTTGGCTCTTTCCTCCTACATGAAAAGCAAAGATGGAAAATCCAGTACAACAGGGAGTTTGTATGTTCAACCAATTATTTTGAAATTGCTGGTCACTTGGCTGGCTGACTGTCCTAGTGCAGTTCAGTGCTTCCTGGATTCACGTCCCCACCTGACATATCTTCTTGAGTTGGTGTCAAATCCTTCTGCAACTGTGTGCATAAGGGGATTGGCTGCAGTTCTCTTGGGAGAGTGTGTTATTTACAACAAGTCTGGTGAAAGTGGAAAGGATGCTTTTACTATAGTTGATGCCATAAGTCAGAAAGTTGGGCTCACATCATACTTTCTTAAGTTTGATGAAATGATGAAAAGCTTCCTTTTCTCCTCTGCAAAGCCTGCAGAACCTCAAAAACCATGGACAAGATCTGCTGCTGCTAGCATGGAAGAGATTGAAGATGTTGATGAACAGGTTTCCTCTGATCAGAAGAACGCAGATCATCCTATCCTCTTGTCAATTTATGACAACTATTTTGTCAACTTTGTCAAGAGGTTGGAGGCAAATATCAGAGAAACTATTGTAGATGTATACAGTCGTCCAAAAAGTGAGGTGGCTGTTGTGCCTGCTGAATTGGAGCAGAAGAGTGGAGAAAATGATAAAGACTATATCAAGCGGCTGAAGTCATTTGTGGAGAAGCAATGTTCTGAGATACAGGTGCCTTTTGTATCTATAAATTGTGTGCATGTGTTAATATCATTTCTGAATGCAACTTGATCTTCTAGGCATGAGAGGGTACCATGTTTAGTTTCCAGTTTCCAATTCTGAAATTACTAGGACCATATCTTATTATCTTGTAGTGTTATGACATGGACACTTGAGAACTTTTAGAAATGTTAAGTGGCATGAAATAATTCAGGCCTCTAAAAATGGTCGTGGTGGATCTTCTTGTCTCTTTGGTAGTAAAATGCTATGTTTAGAAACCCTTAAGGAAAGAAAACTATCAACTGGGATAATATTATGGCAGATTTGCATAATAAGAAAGTGTGTTGAGTATAAAAATGGTGTCACCAACAAATGTATGGGTAACCCTCTTGTGCTATATCTGTTGTCTTTGTGTTGGTTTATGGAATTCATCCTCCTCTTACATAAGCAACAACCTATTTTTCCTCCATGCCATTTTGTTCTGCAGTCATTCATTATGCTCTCTGCAGTGAGGCAAATTAAAATTTCATAGCACAGAAATTGTGATTCTCATTGTTGTGTACCAACATTTTAACATATGCTGGTCATTTTTCTTTTTTCTTTATTTTTTTTTTTCGTTTTAGTGTGGCTTAAGACAGGCTAACTGTTACAACTTTTGTAGGAAGAATTTTAAACTCAAGAAAACACGGATTTGATAGTTTTATTTTTATTTTTCCCCCCTCACCACACAGAATCTTCTTGGTCGCAATGCAACTTTGGCTGAGGACCTGGCCAAGATTGGTGGGAATGGCTCTTCACAACCTGATCAAAGGGCAAGTGGGGGCTCAGAAAGAGTCCAAGCAGAGACACTCCGGAGAGATCTTCAGGAAGCATCTCAACGTATAGAGATGCTAAGGGCAGAGAAAGCCAAAATCGAGTCTGAGGCTTCCATGTACCAGAATTTAGCTGGGAAGATGGAGTCTGATCTGAAGAGCCTGTCTGATGCTTACAACAGCCTGGAACAAGCCAATTTCCATCTAGAAAAGGAGGTGAAAGATTTGAAGAATGGTGGAGCCATAGCAATTCCAGATATTGATTCAGTGAAGGCAGAGGCTAGGGAAGAAGCTCAGAAGGAGAGTGAGGCAGAACTGAATGATTTGCTGGTATGCCTTGGGCAAGAGCAGAGTAAGGTAGAAAAGCTGAGTGCTAGGCTGTTGGAGTTAGGGGAGAATGTGGATGAACTGCTTGAAGGTATTGGAGATGACATGGGACTGCCTGAAGATGGCGAAGAAGAGGAAGATTGACGAAATTTAATGGTAGCGTTTGAAGTCATTGCATTTTCTTCGTTGGTTGAATCTCGCTTTGTTGTACATTTCTGGGTGAATTGTACAGATTACCAAGTTATTATCTGCAATAAACATTCGGATGTTAAATTTATTGTTCCTTTTAAGACCTGGTTGGACTGTTACCATTTTTGGAGTTTTTATTGTTTTAGAAGTGCAGGCAGATTTTCATTAGGCGTATGACTGTTAACTCCATCACCATTGAAAATCACTAGCAGTAGAAAATTTGAATGGAATATGATTGTTCATGGCCAATAGGCAGTAGCTCAATTGACATATTTATCCTTATATTAACTTCAAAAACAATTATTTTTTTTTTTATATAGTTTACTAAAATAAAACCCGTCTTTTCTACCTCACTTTTGCGAAAGTGAAATATAAACTTTCTTTATCATTAGTTTTTCCTTTTCGTTGCTTGAAAGCATTAATTTTAAATCTAAATGTAGGAAAATCGGTTTGACACCATTCTACCCAGATTGCATATAATTAAAGACAAACGAAATATGAATATAATTATTATTCATATGCGTTAAGTATTTTCCGAAAAAATGATAGAAATTGATAGTATTTGATTAGACCATTTTAAGAGCTACTGTAACTGTGTTTTCTTAACAAAATCTTCCATTCCTGATCATTGGCCAACTCGATTGGATTACTGTTCTGGCTGCCTCGTCATTATAGTGTCAACATTCAACTAAGATATATACACACACGCATGCATTGCACTGGATAATAGTCTCTGTATGCAAATCTTATACAAAAACCAATTGCAGAGATCGAAAATGGATGACAAATCGACGATAATAGAGCATAAATCATACGCTAGAGTGGGTTTTTTAGGCAACCCAATTGACGTTTATTATGGCCGTACCATCTCTTTCAGCCGCGGTAATTTCTGGGCCACTGTTCAATTCAAGCGTCTGATCTTCTTTTGATCAACCCTCATCCTAAACACGATCTCGTCCAATTCTCTTCTCTGGATCATCTGGTAATATATATATATATATATATTGCTGTGAAATTTATTTTATTGATTTGGGTTTTAGTAAATTTTTGAATTTTGTTTTGGGTCTTTCTTGGATTTGTATTTGTGTTAGGTGAATCGGTTGCAGAGTGAAGGGTACTATGGAGGAGTGCGATTGCTTATGGCTATTTGTAGAGTTTTTTACAAGCATTGTAAAGAGAATCAGATTCTTCTTCATAATCGGAATTTTACTCTTTCTTATGATACTAATATTCCTCGTCAGGTATATTTGATTCTATTTTTTTGGTTTTATTCTCTGATGATACTGGGAAAATTCAAATTCTTTTTAAGATTTGGACCCAAACAAATTATTAGTCCCTTCAAAGGAGCTAAATTTATCTATTTTTTTACTTGTATTGTGAAGGGTGGTTTGCTTTAATATGCATTTGGTCAAAATTAATAGAATTATAATAGGTGGGTTTTTAATCATTAACTTTAATATGAATGTATTAAGTTCAATTTTGCATTTTTGTCCTTTATCTATAGCCTTTAACAATCCTTTTTGCAACATATGGCTTAAAGAGTTATAATTTTGACATTTCTAACAGGGCTTTTAGGTTCTAGTGCTATTGTAACTGCGGCCATGAACTGTCTTCTTGATTTCTACAAAGTTAGGCATTTGATTAAAGTTGAAATTAGGCCTAAACTCGTTCTTAGTGCGGAGGAAGAGCTTGGAATTGTTGCTGGCCTTCAAGATCGAGTGGCACAGGTCTATGGAGGACTTGTTTACATGGTAGGTTTTGCTGATGTGGAGGTCTACACTTTAGATCAAACTTGTATAAATATATTCACTTATGTATGGACATTGTGAACTCTTATGCAGGATTTTTCCAAGGAACATATCGATAAATTGGGACATGGCATCTACACTCCCATGGATATTAGTCTTCTTCCACCTCTTCATCTCATTATGCTGAGAATCCAAGTGATTCTGTGAAGGTTAGCATTGCACATTGTGTCCTTCTATTCTAGAATTGTTTTTTTTTCATTTATATTTTTAAACAAAATGGTTTTGCCTGCAAAACTCTCATGCACAACAAATTTAAATATATTACATATGATCAGGAAAACACAACATGGAACCATGATACCACATAATAAGCCGCACTTTGTGTCTTGTGCTTTGAATCGAGATGCACATGTTTCATAGTTGCTTGAATATTGAACAGAAAAGAATTTCCTCTGCTTTAACCTCCTTTGTTGAACTTCCTCAGATGTACTTACTACTGAAGTGCTTTTTTTAAGTGTCTTGTGCTTCGAGCATATGGGATGAGATCCCGAGTTTCTAATTTATACTAGTGTGCAAAAAACTGTATAAATAAATAATAATTATGCCAGCTTGATTAATGAAATTGTCTCAAAACTTACTTTCTCATATTCATTTCCAAATTAGGTAAGTTCAAAAAATTGTATATGAACTCCAATTTTGAACTTTATTTGTTTTTGTGCATGTCCTTGTTTCTGTCTTTTCATCCATGCAAGGGAGACTGCAACTTTTATTTTTCTTTATTTCTGTTTTATTGGGGTTATTTTATTTTTAGAGGATCTCAACTTATTTAGAGTAGATGATGCATACTAGCAACTTGAAATGTCTAAACTGCGGGCTTTAGGGGCTCCCTCCCTATATGTACTTGCTCTTCAGGATAGTAGCTGTGAACTGTATTTATAAAAATCAGTTTTAGTGCAGGTACATGGTACAGTTCGGCAAAGGTGGCTCAATGGTGACAAATTTATTATATCATCCATGGCAGAAGCTGCAGATACGGCATTAGAAGGACGAACTGCAATTCTTGAAAAGAATCATACCAAACTCACAGAGCTGATGAATCGTAATTTTTGACCTTCAAAGGTATTTGATGAGTTAAGCTCCTTATTGTTGTAGCTCTTATGTTTCCAAATTCATATGATTAGGTTGCATTTGAAATTTGTGAATGAAGCATCCTTCTTGCCAGCATAAATTGCTCGTGAAATGGCTGATAAAAATCGATCAGATGTGGAATCGCTTAATTTCTGTTTTTATCTAATCAAAGAGAATGGCTTGTTCATCTTTGCTGATGTAATTCAAGCATTGATGGTAACATCATTTCATGAAGAAGTTATGCATAATAAAAGGAGAAAAATGAATCATCAATAACTCTGAAGTTATGCAGGCTTCATCCATATTACTTGGCAGGACTGAGATGCTTTTGGTGTTTTATTCTTTATTTTAATAAATAAGTGATGCCTATGCTTTTGCAAGATGATTCATTATGGTTACATTTTTAACCTATCCGACATAAAAATGTTTAACGGGAGTATGATTGGGGATGATGTTATTGGTGCTGTAAACATAGAAATGGTGGTGGCGGCCCGGAGGGTAGGTGCTGCTTCAAAATTTACTGGCAGCGGGGGAGCTGTCGTGGTACTCTGCCCTGATGGGCCATCACAATTAAAGCTTCTGGAGGATGCTTGTGAGAAAGCTGGTTTTACCATTCAACCTGTGCAAGTTGTTCCTTCACTTCTTAATGAAGAAGATCTCAAGACCCTAGCTCAATAGGAAAATTTTAGATAATGAGGGGCCGAGTAATTTGGATCTCTTTCCCTTGTTGCTGTACAGAATAATCACCATAGGGAGTTTCCTTCCATCTACCAAAGTTATTATATAATAGTACAAGTTAGATGGAACCTCCATTAGTGTTCCATGCTTCATTTGTTAATTTCTTCATCTCTTCAAATAAAGTTCATTGCTTTGAGGATGTGCTTGCTGCGGAAGGATATTATCTTTTGCTGGCTGTGACCTATTTTCTTCTGTAAAAATAGATGGCTTGGCTGTGGCATAAATTTTTAGTCAATTTATAATCTTAGAACAATTATGCTTTAAGGTCTGACATGCATTGTGGGTGAAGATACGCAATGACAAACATTATTTGTACTCTTCTCAGTAACTTCAGTGTTGGATTTAGACTTATTGAGTTAATGGTACTTAAAAAGTCTCGAGTTTGAATGTCAATTGAAGTTTAAATTACTAATTTAGAAAAATATTTGCATTAGAAGAATAGTAGAGAGTCAGAAATCACCTTATAGTAAGAGGATCTTTTACTAGCTGAATGTATATAACTTCGCCAAAAAAGAAGAATACGAAAAATATGATCATTACATGGATGTTGGAATGACAAGTCGTTCTATTCCAGTTCTGCAAACAGCAGCTACCTTTTAAGTTTGGATTTAACCAATTTTGGGTATTGATTGTCTTTTGCTAAAGAATAAACATCTTTCCCCCGCTTTCACTATTCCCTTGCCAGAATTCAGTCATCCTTGGACATGGAATAGATAATAGTGTACAGAATTTCCATAATTGGTTTTTTGCATTTACCAAACAAACATCAAAGAATGCTCACCCAACAAGGATGAGTGAAGAAACCAGCATAAGCTCTCCAAAACCAGAACAAAAAAAGAAAGCATGAAAATGGAAGAACCACAATTTAATCCAAAATATATAGTATAATTTTGCATTAAGAACCCAGTTTCAAAATTGTGCGAAAAGAAAAAATCACTTAAAATTACAATCATGAGAAGCGAGAACAAGCCAAACATTCTTCTACCATCTCTAGTCATCGTCATAAAGTATAAAGAAAACATATAAACGGCGCATTACTGCATTAGCATTGAGAGACTATCATGAAGATTTTTTTTTTACATCATTGTAAAATACACGCTAAAAGCGAATCAATAAACATCTAACATATATACCACAACTTCTAGCTAAAAATTGTTTTCCATTTGAGTTCCTCTAGGAACCCATTTTCTCACTCTCCTCAGCCCCCATCACTTATCCCATATCTAGCCTTCCACGTCATCTATCTGATTATATAGTCGGAAAACATACACAAACTACTGTTATCTATCATTATTCATTCAAAAGAAGAAATCTACAACATAAGACAGTCTGCTACAAGCATCCGCATATCTTATCAGTTAGATAAGAATCATACTATTGCAAGGAGCAATTTTAAATATGTCCTTCCAAGAGGTAGCCTAAGATAATAACTACTCCAAAGAAACTTACTCATCACAAAGTGATGCCATAAGCTTACGAGGTGAAGACCAAACTGGGAGATCCATATATGATTGTGCTAATTGCTCCTGTTGAGCACTGCACATTGCTTCTGCTATATCACATAAGTATGATACATCATGGATTACTGCTTCTTGGGCCTCTGCCTGAAATTTTCAAGAATCAAGAGTCAAAATAGAATTCAAAATTCTGCTTCAGCAAAAGCAACCCCCTTTGCAAAGTCAAATATAAGATAATATATTAGGAATCAACGCAAAGTGATTCCAATTGAACTCCTGAGAGAAGTAATGCAATTCGTAGCGTTTTATTTTTCATACTGAAAATTTCACTATCTATTTTATCAATTCTAACATTTTTCGTGGGAAATAGGGGGAAAAATATCCCACACTTTCCCTGCTAGACCCACCTTGTGAAATTAACAGAAGTCGAAATTTTCCTTCTGATCTTAAATTAGCAGAACTTCTAAAGAATTTTCAAGTTCCAGATCCAAACTTACCCATCTTTAAAACTCAAACTCTCATTGAATGAGCCACAGATAAGCATATTTTACAACAAACTGAGCAAAAGTGAAACCTTTACATAAAACCCAAACTTCTAACTCCATAATACACGAAATTGATAATGGCCAAAACTTTAGTAAGTGCTTCCACGTTAAAAGTCAAAAGACTGCAAACAAAATTCAAGCAGAATCTTACAATAAAACTAATTTAGAAAAAGAATAATAGCCAAATTCAACAATTCAAGTAAAGAAAAGCATTAAAAATTTCAAAACCAATAATCAATTATCAAAAACCCAAATTACCTGCGAAAGGAGCTCATCGACTAGTGAACCATAACTATTCTCGGAAGCCTCCGTAGCTCTCAAAGGCGAAAACGCCGTTTGGCCCAAATCTTGTTGTCGTTTTTGAAATTCAAGTTGTTGGTTTGCTCTGTCTTGCATTGCATGCAAGGTGCTCGACATAAGTTCCCACTGGTCGATCTCTTTTTGGTACTGACTTTTTAACTTCAAGATAATCTTTTTCCTTCGTTTTCTCCGGTAACTCTCTTCTTCCTTGGGGTCCGTGAGAAGAGGTTGAGCTTCGGCGGAGGTGGCTGGGTCAAGGAGGCGTTGGCGCTTGAGGACCTTGTAGGTGAAGCCATCTTCGTCGTGTCGGAGCTCCCATTCTTCCCCGTCCCCGGCTTCCCAACTCATAGCTGTCGAGTCCATAAGCTTCAAGCCGGGAAATTATTGAAGTGAAATTGACCCTCCAAAATTTGAAAAATTATCTAGACACTGAACTTTGAAATATTTTCAGAGAAAGAGCCTATAAATATAACAATAACAATATTTGCAAAATAATATTATTAATTATTAATTCCTTAATTGATTTATAAAATAATTATATATTGTGTTTGTGCACTTGAAGTTTAATTTAATTTTTTAAAATAAAAAAATTTTAATGTTATATTTTATATTATATTATAAAATTTTAAACATTGAAGAAAATAACAAAAAAAATTATTTATTTTTTTATGCTTTTCATAGATGATAGATTAATTATAAGATTATAAAAATTTTATATTTTTTAATTTGTTATTAAATATGAAAAATATCAAAGAAAAAGATAGATTGTGATATTCTTTTAGTGATTATTAGTAATTAATAAATTAATAAGTATATGTTTATATATTTTAAATTTATTATAATAAATTTATCAAAATTTGAAAAATAATTTTTTATATTTTTCTTGAGCATTTTAAATATTAAAAAAATAAGAAGATAATATTCTTTTCAAAATAAATGTGATATTATAAGAACTGAGAAATCTCCAATTTGTAGGAGAATTGTAATTTTAAGATAATATGTTGAATGCAAAACTAATTTTCTTTAAAAAAAGTATTGTTTTTATTCTATACATAGATAAAACCTAATAATTAAATGGGGTTGTGATAAAAAACCTTTAGGAGCCATAATTGTTATAACAAATGCTATTTATAAAAATTTTAAATTAATTTTTTTTTTTAAATAATTTTTATTTATTTAAATAAAAATTAATTTATTTTATTAAAAATAATATTTAAATAAAAATAAATATTAATATTTAATCTGAATTTATCATTAAACAATAACATAATAATAATTTTATTAAATAATTTAATGATAAATCTAATAATTATCAGTAATTAATTAATAATAACTATTATTAATAACAGGTAATAGCAAATAGTTGCTATCAATAATCAAATTAATAATAGGTAATAGCCTAATATATCAGCTGAAGTTGAAGTTGCAGGAAATAGTTTGGTTTTGTAACAGGAAAATTTGAGATTTTTCTGAGAGGAAAAGATTGGAGATAGGGCTAAAAGTCAGTCTTTTAGAATTTGTAGTCTCTAAAACATGCTAAAACCCCAAAAAACAATAACTAGACCAAGTAGTTGATCTTCAATGGCTAATAAATCTCATTCTCGACTCCTCCTCTGCCCAAAGTCCATGGCTTTCTTACCACCGCCAACTATTAAATCTACTCTGGCTCCCTTCTTATTATCCTCAAAGCACGAATCTTTAAACCAATTCGTCTTCTTATTTTTACAGAGAATTTTCTCCACTACTATCTACTCCATATCCTCTTCAATATGAGATGATTATCAACTCAACACCCACCTTCACAAACTAGGCGCCGATCTGCCTGGCTTAGTAAATCCGACTCAGATAGCTTTCCTCAGCCAGACTCACCTCAAAATCCTGATTCTGAACTGGGTCTTGATTCATGGGCTGAACAAAAACTATATGTGGATAGAGATGATATGGTAATGGACAAGTCTAAGAGAAAATATTACATATCTGTGGATAGAGATGATATGGAAATGGATAAGTCTACGAGAAAATATTACAGCAAGAGGAGAAAGAGAATGTATGGGTCAGATTCTGATGAGGATAGTGGAAAGAAAGAACAGGGTTTTGTAGAATTGAAGCCTGAAGTAGTGGAGTTCAATAGTTTACATAAGAGAGAGGAGTTGTATTTCTATGATACATTTGCTTATCCATGGAAGAAAGATAAACATTACAAGATGGTTTATCAGTTGGAGAAAGAAGTATTTTCCTGGCCAATGTTTGATAAGTCACTTCTTGATCCTAAAGAGTCTGATATGAATTCAAATGGGACAGTAAAAAGGAGTAAGAGTGGTAAGAAAGGAGAGAAAAAAGATAATGAGATTGGGGATCAAGAGGAAGATAAAGGGTTGGTGTTCTTTGACGAGGAGAAGGGTGAGATAGGGACAAATTCAGCCAAGGATGCAATGAAGAGGTTACAGAGAGGAAAGTCGAGGAGTTCTTACAAGTGTTTGAAGAAAGTTCCCAATAACAATAGTGAAGTTAGCGGTGGAGAACCATATCTTGTTACAAGAAGCACTGAACTTCCACCTAGGTGGGATGTCCTCATGGAACGGTGGTTTTGGTAAATAAGCCTAAAGGTAAGTCCATAGCATCTTTCTGTAATTGGATTTATCATTTATTTTTTTATTTTCTTTATGAATTTGTCAGCTTGAAAATTTTGGAATTAAAACTTGGGGATTTTGAGTTTAGTCCAATTTGAGGAATGCAAGGAATGAGATGTATTGTGAAGCTTAACATACTGTAGAGTACACATAAATATAGATTAAGAGATGTAATGCAAATGTAAAGTTGCATTTTCTCTATAAATTCTGATGAGGATAGTGCATATTAAAATGACAGAAAATAGTAGGATAAGTTGGAATTTTTGGAGAGTCACTTAAATCGTGATCGATGTTTGGTTCTCAGCAATGAAAAGACATCGAATACTTCAGCCTTCTGTTGACACTCTCTTTGGTTACAGGAGAATACTTGGCAGATGACGCATGGGAGTTCAAAGAGCAGGAAGATGCCGCAGCTAAAAATTATTTTTACGTGATAGTTTGTTGCTTCTTCCTAACAGTTCTGGAGCCATAGTAAGGTCAGGAGAGATCTGGGAAGGTATACCTTTTTCGATTAGTTATACCGTTTCTCCCCCATTCATTACCATCAAAAGAAAATACAGTACAGTGATAGGTTGGAAGAGGCTTTCAGTGCTCTCTCTCTCTCTCTCTAGATGATTCTTATTCGAATTTTTTGATTGCTCGTTCAGAAAAGTTTCATAGCTTGTATTTTAAACTTTGAAATAGAACTCAACACTCCAGGTTGTATTCTAGAATCTGAAAAACTGAAATGGTACATAAAATTCTCGTGTATGTTTGAGTTGCTTAATTTGGAGCCATTATGGAGGAGTCTTTCAGTTTGTTGCATTGCCAAAATCATTATTTCCAACTTCTGAAACCTTTCTTAGATTTTCCTCATAAAGCTAATATTTTGTCAAGTTAACATGCTCAAGGCTATCATTGCATGATTCATCTTAGAAATGGAATAAGAATGAATATATAAATTCAAAAAAATCTTATTTTAAGTTTATTTTTTAAAACAATTAAATAAATGTTGTTGGTTATGTCAAGAATTATATTTAAGAATAGATATTATTTTTTCAAAATAAATTCAAATTATTGAAATACAAAAATATTCAACAGCTTTGGAATTTCTTCATGTGAACCAAAGTAGAGCTTTGGAAATTCAAATTGCATTCTATTCTCAATTTCAAAGGGAAACAAATGTGACCTAAGTGAACTCTTCCACTAGGTACACTACATAATATATACAACTCTAAAAGCTCAAACACAGTAAATACAAACTGCTATTTCCAAGAACAAAAACAATTGAAGGCTGCATAAAAAATTTCCTTGCTGCACATGCCAAGCCATCCAAGATCCTATTGCTGCTTCAATGGAGTTTTGAGAAAACGAAATGAAGCCTGGAAATCTTTGAAAGAATCAATAAATAAGAAAAAATGAAGAATATATCCACCCTAAATCATCCGATGTTGAAACTGCATGAACTTAGACGTGACTGCTGCAAGTACATTAGATTTGGTTATTTTTTAATATGTTTCTGTAGCCAACTAGCCATTATAATCATACCTCTAACCGGTTGTTGAATTGTAAGGATCAATTCCTATTGTAGCATAATAGGCTTTCTCTGCATTAATTATTCGATCTCGAAACATTTTCCATTCATTTTGACACCTCTCCCTCACCTAACAAAGAAATGATCTTTAATGCACTCATTGAAAACAGCCATGCTTTTAGCAGTCAATAGAACGGAAAAAATTCACTACATACCCCTTCCCATGGTGCTCTGCCACTGTCTGCTTCCCCCTATGGAAGTAAGAAAAGGGTGACTAAAGTGTATTCCCCATAAAAAAAATTATTCTTATTAGATAATGGCTTGGCTTTTACCTGGTTCCCAAGTGATGGAACACTGTGATGAACAATCCATTGAGCATCTACAACTCCTATTTTCTCATGAGCAGGCTGTTTCCAAGCAGAGTCACAAAACCGATAAATGATTGAGGTGATCAGCTCAAGTTGTTAACTTGGAAAGAGAAAGTGGTTACTGACCTCAACACATTTCCTCAGAGCAAAATCTAAACCCCATCCATGAACCAAGTCATTCTGCAACGTGACGTAAGTTTTAGAGTAGAAATGCAAAGTACTTCAGAAGTGTGGCAACAAGAAAGATATTTAATTTCACTATTCTATACCTGAATCATATGCCAAACACAACGCCATGCATCTCGAGAAAACACAGTTGCCATGATCTCCACAAATCTGCTCATTAAGTATTTAGAATAAGATGCATTGAATTGAATCCTAATTATATTTTCAGGAGTGATGATGAAATAAAATTTGAATCATGCTTAATAATCATATAAGATTTCAGTTATCTTTACATACGCTGCACAAGGTGGCAGGTGTCGGTCGGTACACCAACCAGGCTTCTCCTCAGCATCCCTGCAGTTTGTGATGACCAAGAAAGGGAACTGTCATTCTGTCAAGCCACAACTGACAAAATTTATTTTATAACGAAGAAAGATGGAGTTATTTACTTATGAACTTCAATATCATCTCTCTTCTTTGTCATTGCCCATGTTGTCCCTCTATCTGGATCTAAACCAGGCTGTGAGATTTCCAGACCATGTTTCCTTACCAGTTTAAGATATCTGAACCAGAGAAGAATTATACCTTCACATTTTATTTTACTTGAACATTATTCAATTAAAGCAGGAAAGTGAACTGCACTTACTCCTCTGCGTCAAAATGCTCTACACCAAGATCCTCGTCCCACATAAAAATATAGTCATAGGGTGCAACAATGTCAGGATGTAGAAAACGTTTGGCATACCACCTTCAGCAAAGTTCAGAAAGCTTATGAGAAAATATAAATAGCAATACATTCAACATTTTGAAAATTTCGAATGGGGCAAGATTCTAACCACTTAGTTTGCTTGCGAACACTCACGTGGATTGCTTGCTTTGACCACTCAAACTCATTCCATTCAGTTGTCCGGCCATCATAGTGAAACAATACAATGGTGAAATTCTCTGAGAACTGTAACATTATATTTTAATTTAGAAAACAAGCAAGCAAGAGAGCTAGAGGAGAGAAGAGGAAAGGATAAAGAAACCTTTCTAACTGCTGCATCAATATTATTTTTCTGCTCACTACCAACAGTAAAAGTTACAAGATACTTTCGTTTGGTGGACAAGTCCTGCGAATGCCAGCTCCATCAACAAAATATTCAGATTAGACAAACACCACCATCATGTCAAATTGTAAGATTTCTATCATTTGAGGTTGTACATAGAAATCCTATAAATGGACAGCAGCTCAAAAAATATAAAAAAATAAAAAGATCATATCCAAATAAGATAGCTTGATGCATATGTTTTTGCTTATTAAAAAAAAAAGATAGCTTGACACAACAATGATTATTTTGCTGCGACCTACTTTCTAGCACCTTTTATATATTATGAATTTTTTATTTCACCATTTTTTTTTCAACTTCTGGTGCTTTACAGAACTGTTCAAATTTTCTTCTCTTTCTTCAGTTAAGTCCTAAAGACCCAACAAAAGAAAGGAAATACTCTTATGTCCTAAGAAAGGGGTATGGCATATCACACCAAAAGTGCACCTGAAATGATTATCGACACTTTGGATCCCAACTTACTTTAGAGGTCTCAGGTTTGAACAGCTGAGCTGATGGTGGGGTGTTTGAGGAAGGGTGCTAAGTTCTTGATTCTTATGAAACTATTGTTTTGCATAAACTTAGACAAACTCAAAATAGTGCATTAGTTATTTATATTTTGTGCTCTCCACAAACACCTTAACTTTTTCGCCTGGCTCCAGAACAAGCAGGCTTGTACATAATATATCACATCATCAAACGTATCTTTCCAAGCAGTTTTACTCCAAGCTACTACAGATTCATAATATGTTGTTACAGTTAAAGTAAATCTTCCATATCAAGTCATATTGGGAGTTGCAAACCTCATCAGGCAGACCCCACAATCGGCGGAGGAAGAAATCTGATTCAGGTGCTATTATATCAGGAGGTAATCTCTCAGCTCCTTGAGGATTTGTTGGAACCCAGATCTGAATCCGAACCAAAGGATTAACAATTAAAGCCAATAGTGAAAATCTGTGAGGATAAAGCTACCAATGCAGAAATCTTTTTAGGAGAAGGTGATCTTTCTCTCTCTCAGCAATCATATCCTAATAATGCAAAAATGACAGTGAAAGGCCATCAAACATGGGTACAGAAAGAAGGCTACTGCAACAGGTAGACAAATTACATGCTCATTTTCATTTTTATGCCACCCAAGACTCAAAAGAAGTATGATACTTTATTTCTAGAGGATGCATAAATTTCATTTTCCTTCTATGACATCTGCTTACTTGATAACCCATTTCAACAATCAAAATTATGAGGGCAACCTTATTGGCTATTAAATTCAAAAGAGGACAACCAAATGAATTTATAAAATTGAGTAAATGAATTGAAATACCTAAAGAAGGTGTTTCAGTTGAAAATGACAGGCTGAATATAAGGAGAAGCTAATGCCTTAATGTCTGTTCAGACTACTAATACTTTTAATCAAATTCCGGGTTTATTAACAAATAGAATCAGGATTTACATTTTTCTTTGTATAGAAATAGCTGAGATTGCTGATATTAAGGACTGTACTGCAGTAAATGGGGCTGCAATACTTCAACATACTACTGGTTTAAAGATAAGGATAAACCTGAGGTTGTAATGCACAGTAGAATTGAATAAAGAGTACATACCCTTGTATCATTATATCTGTGGGGTGAAGAGTAGCCTTTGTTACTCTTTAGAGAAGACCAAGCATTGAACAGTGTATGGGTTGAAAGACCAGAGTACTTATCCTCAATATATGTTAGATCAATGGAAGGAAATAGACCGGATGGAAGATTCATCTATCAATTTTAAACATCATAAAATAACATAAATGTGTCAAGTAATATTGAAATCAAATGGAAAGAAACACAATCTTGTAGATAGACATTAAAAGGGTTAAAATATATCTACCTTAGATAGTGAGAGTGTTGGAAAAGATGTTCCTAAAAAGAAGCCAAAAATAATTCCAACAAAAGTTGTCAAGAAAAGCCTCATCGTCTCAATAGGTTTTCTTCTATATACACTGCTGGTCAAAGATATAATTCACACATTATGGCATTTTTCATTGTTATCAAACTTCAAATTAGAACCTAAATTTGAAAGAGGGAAAGAGAATTAACCATTTCCCATAAATCTTTGAGGATTGAACCATACCTTCGACTGGGGAGACACATTAGAGTCCAACTCAATAGCTAGAATCGCAGATATACAAGATGAAATCCAGCACGCAATAGCTACTCTACTCGCTCATCAAGTTTTGCAATTTTCAGTTTCCTTAAAATGAAATGAACTTCTTCATGGCAATACGACTTACTCCAAAATTCTTATAGACAACAGTCCAAAGAGCTAACAAGCAATTCCCTGCATTAACTGAAATTAGTATTCTGGCAATTCTGCTCCCATAACCAAATCATTTTACGCCAAAACTTGACTGATATATTACATATAAAAAAGGTAGTTTTATAGATTAGTAGATGCAAGATATACGAGCATGTCAACTTCATTTATTCTGGTCATTCCTAACAGGAATTTGACTCATCGTTCATAATACCAATCAACCTAAAACAAAACATTACATCAAGCACGAATGCAAGCCTACTTCTAAATAAGTAATGGATATGATCTGTGGGCCATAGACATACACAAACAAGGTCAATTACTTCATCTCTACAATCAAAGATCAACTCTCACATACATTTTGAAGGTTTTCAAATATAGAAAATTTCATTCCAAAACAGCAAACATACAAAACAATCAAATTACCAAACATAAAATTTTGAACTCATCAATGAAATGAGAATCCATGTTCACCAGGTCCAATCATCAAACAGAACATATGCAATTACCAACCAAAAAAAAAAATCAACTAGTTCAAAACCTCTAAGCCTCATTCATATTTACCGAGTTGACAAAAACAACTATTTTTCCTTGTATCAAAAGAATAAAATGGGCTTAAAGCTAAAATTTTCACATATCAACATATCAAACCAAACATCAATTAAAGCATCACCTTGGTTTATGTCAAAAACACATTACGACCCATGTAAAAATATGCTGAAATACAAGTTTCCAACCATAAAGGAGCTAACTTTCTGATTAGTTAGGCAAAATTCTACATGGGAAAACAAGAAACAGAAGAGAAACCAGGAAAATTAAATGAATGAATTTATAAGATGGGAAAAGTCATCATACGTGAAATCTCTAAATGAGAATCCCCTTGCTTTCAAGAGAGAGAAAGAGGTCAGTTGCGAGGATTTTGAATCTGGGAAATGGAATTTATAACAGAAAACCAGAAAAAAGGTCTCAGCTTTCCGGGTCCAAATGTCTCTGCTTCTCTGTTATTGAGGACTATTTCTCATATAACTGCAAGAAACAAAATTAGAACAGGAGAGAAAATTAATGCTGGATTTTCCAAGGAAATTCTTTGTTTTATTTTTATATTTTTATTTATTTATATTAAATAAATGGAATTTGAGAAAGTTTCAATCTTGTGTGAATCCCATTTATATATTCATATTTTTCTTTTTCTTTTTTTCTTTTGTAATTTTCAGTTGGGATTTTGTTTTTATAGTACTCGAACGTTAATGTCTAGAAATGAGTTCTGTGAAATTTCATCAATTTTGTGGGACCCTTTTGACACGTTTCAAGTCTAGAGGAGAGATTAATGTGTGGGTGGCTATACTGGAATATAGTTTCTCTTTAGTTTATTTACTTTTGAAATTAATGCTATTGTGATTGAGGCGGACACGCTGCCCTTGGAATATAGTGTTGGGCCCATTTTAGGGTTTTAATTTCCAAAAAATAAAATATGCTTAATTTGAGATGGATACCCTTTTTTTATTAATTTTAAATCTTAATATCTATAATATGAGAAAGTATTAAATATGATAAAAAAAATATATTATTTATATTCACTTTTATATATATATATATATATATATATATATTTTTTTTATATTTTTAATTATACGTAAATCCATCTCAATGTGAATAGAAAAAATATATATTCTAGGAATGATAACAGTCAGAATCGAAAAGAATTTCATAAAATTCGAACTCAATCTATTTAATAATAAAAATATATTTTTTTGTCACCTATCCTATTGAGGCGGGCAGTTAATGGAACGGATTGGATATATCCGTTATATAATTTTTTTATTTTTTTATTTTTTTAAATATATATATCTATCCATATTTTTTTTAATATATTCATATAATATAATATATACTTCACATAAAAGATAACAATAAACTAAAAATATATATATAAATTATATATAAATAAAATATTAAAAAATATAAATATATGTAAATAATTGAATCGAATTCATAACGGATATTATTATTATCTGAATTAGATCCAAACTTATCAAGGATATAAAATAAAAAAAAAAAAAACTTATATCGTCTCATTTACTAAATAAATCGAATATTATTCATCATATTTGAATTGAACTGAAATTAATATCTACGAATGCCATCCATATCATATTCCTAACTAATAATTTTTCAGTATAAATTATTACTTTTTATGGGCAGGCTAATATTGCTATTTGCATGAATAAATTAAACAGAAATTATTTTTCCCCCATAATTTTGCACATTTGGGGTTTAGCAATATATGGAAGTTTCATAAATATGTGAGGTAAAAAAGAAAACAAAATTTAGAGTTGTTATGTTAAATATATCACTAATGCTGGTCCTTAATCTAAGTGATATAAATTTTCAAATTTCTGAGTGAAGATAATTTATAATAAAAAATAATTTATTTAAATTCTCATATTTATAGTATAAAAAAAATCTTATAGGTTTATAAAAAAATATATATATACTAATGCGATCCAACATTTAAACAATTTATTTTAATTTAATTAATTTGTAAAAATATTATTATATAAATTTAAATTAATTATATTACTAATTTAGTTTGAGGTATATTTATTAAGAACAATAAATTCATTTATTTGCACATTACATAATTTTTTTTCACAATGTCATGGATAGAATTTCTCTCTTTCTTTTAAGTATTAAACTACTATTAATTAAAAAGAAAGTATGAAATTTTCTGACAGTTTTAATATATTTAATCTAATCATAATAAATCACTATAGAAAAATAAATTATTAAATATAATTTAACATATATTTAATCTAATATATAAATTATTATAAAAAATTTATTTATGTTGTATGTTATGTGTATAACATACTTCTTATTAAAATAAATAATTATATATAATTAAAATAAATAATTTAATCATAGAGTTATATTATTATTATTATTATCCAAACAAACTAGATTAACATTTATTTTTTATGTTTTGGGTTGGGTTAAGGAGAACTGCTGTGTATTTTTACACAACAGCTTCTCATGTATCCTATTTTAATTATTTAAAAATTTTTATATAATTTTTAAAAAATTATATTTTGATAGTGTTTGATGTCATGAATTTATTGATATATTTTTTACACTAAATAAAAATCATTTAGACAATT
Source organism: Aleurites moluccanus (assembly GCA_948193065.1). Lineage (NCBI taxonomy): Eukaryota > Viridiplantae > Streptophyta > Magnoliopsida > Malpighiales > Euphorbiaceae > Aleurites > Aleurites moluccanus. Next base: position 64,172 of record CANXYC012325060.1, read on the forward strand.
AAAAATATATTAGAAATGCGTTAAATCTATATCGTTAAATATAATATATAAAATTTCTAATATATTTTTAACTCTCCAAATGATTTTTATTTAGCATAAAAAATACATTAATAAATTTATTATATCAAAATATAATTATTTAAAAATTTTATAAAAATTTTTAAATAATTAAAATAGGATACATAAAGAGTTGCTATGTAAAAATACACATCAATCCTGACTTGGGAGGGATATGCCATTTACAAAGTAAGCATGTCTTAATTATTAAATTAAATAGCACTAATTATTCATACAATATTTATTAGATTATTAATTAATGATAAAACTCTAATCACTTTGTCAAATCACTTATAAATGCTTACGAATTAATTTTAACTTTTACCATTTTTACCTAATTTTTGACATTATAGTGTGCCAAAGTGAATATTCATTAGCCATTTAATTCACACCTAATAAAATATTATCTTTGAATTATTTTAGAAAAAATCGTTTACACTAATGTATTATTCTTTCATACCAAAAAAAAAATAATAATAATAATTGTCATCTTCTTTCACATATTTTAAAAATATAATAAATAAATTATTTTTTTATATTCTTAATAATACAATAAATACACTTAAATTTATTTTTTATACTTAAATGTATCTTAAAAAATAGAAAAATGGGATTAAAAATAATATTACTAATAAAAAGGTAACATTACATTACAAAAAAGAAAAAAGTAAATTTTTTTAGATGAAAATAATATATCTCGACCTATTATTATCCCAATTTTTTAAACCAATTTTAATGTATTTAAAAAATAAAATTACATGTTGCTATAAATTTGAGAAAATATGTTTCTACCAATATTAAATAGATGTTTAGATACCGATGATTCAAAACTTATTAAATTAAATTGAAAATATGGTAACGTTAGATTTTTAAATTGTTGGATACGATTTTTAAGTAAAAATATTATAATAATAGTATTTTTTAAGAGTTGTAAAAAATAAATTTTAGTAAAAATTAATATAAAAAGTAAATAAATTTTGGAATACTTAGACACCCACTAATTCAATGATAGCATGCCAATGGCGGAGAAAGGGAATGTTCCAGTTCTGTCATAAGCAATATAATTACACAAGCATTATTTATGATTATCTTAATTAGTAGTTGCTCAACTAATAAATTTGTGAAATCCTATAGAATTTTATTATTATACATAAAAACTACAAAAAAAATTAAAAAAACATATTTTGCATTTATTTATTTATCTAATTCATTTCTCCTTTAATTTTATTTTTATTTTTATTTTTTTAGATAAAAAATTTATTCATTTTCATATTCATTTGTTGTCTATTCTTATAATGTTTGAATTATTTAATAGTAAAATTAGGAATAACTATGAGTTGAATTTGGTACCCATTTTATAAAATTTAAATTCAATTCACTTAAAAATAATAATACTCATCTTACTATATATATACATATATATATGTTTAATATTTTCTTATATATATTTTAATTTATTAATTTTTATTTTTTAATATATATAGTGGGTGTTTGGTAAAATTTTTGATGAAATTATTAGTTTTTTTATTCCCAACGGCTATATTATAGTATTTGGTTATTGATAACTGTTAACTGTTTAATAATTGTTAGATAGTAAAAAGTAGCTGTTTATAAAAATTTTTATTTAGAGTTTTTAAAAAAAATTATGCTTTTTAAAAAAATTTATACTTTTTAAAATAAAAATATTAATATTTATACTTAATGGTTATTGAACATAATAACAGATAATAATTAATAATAATTTTATCAAATACTTAGTTATTAGCTATCAGTCACTAACTATCAACTAACAATAACTACTTACAACTGTTATGACTATAAACCAAACGAGGCCATAATCGACATAGTTAATTTTTTAATAATAAAATTACCAAATTTTAAATGGTACGAAGTTTAAACTTTATCTTTATCGTTTGCTAAATAATTAATAACAATCGATTATTAAGTAATTATTAAATATAATGAATGTATATATTTTATTCATATAAAAATTAAATCTATATATAAAAGTAAACTCATGTCTTCATTTTAATTAAATATAAATTAATTTTTATGTGAATAAAAATAATATATTTTTATTTTATTTAATAATTTCTATTGATTATTATATGAGGCATAAAATTGAGAACTATAGCGGCTTTGCCTTGGCTAGTCCACGTGGCAATTTCAAAGATTGTAATAATAATAAATATTGATATTAATAATTAATTAATAATAATAATAATTAAAAATTTAATAAAAATATTATTAATTAAAATAGGAATAAAATATAATTTTAATTTTGATATTTAATCTTAAGAGCATATCGATTTTTAATATTTTTTGAAATATAATTTTAATTATAATTTTATTAGAACCTGCAATTACGATTTTTTTATTCATTGGCTTTTGCCCCTGAATTTTATATGGATGAAAAAGTAATTATCAAATTATAATTTAATCTCTAAAATTTTATTTATTTATAAAATATATTTTTTAAATTAAATATATAAAAATAAAATAAATTAATAACTAAATAAAAATTTATTTTATTAAATTAAAATTAAAATAAATTTTATTTTTAATTTAAAATTATTTTTTATTAAATTAAAATAATTAATTTTTATTTAACTATTTACTTTTCTAAAATTAAAATAAATAAAATTATTTTTTAATTATTTAATTTATTTTCTTATTTTTATAAAATTTGAATTTTTTTTATATATTTAATCAAAAAATTATTTTTTATATTATTAAAATTAAAATAATTAAAAATAAATTAATTTTCTTTTATTTTATATATATATGATGTACTTTTAGTTATTTTACTAAAATTTAATAAAAAATAAATAAAATAATCAAATTTATTTTATTATTATTTTTTTTATTTTTACATATTTAATAAAATTAAATAATTTTATTTTAATATAGAAAAAATATTTTTTAATCAAATATATAAAAAATAAGAAAATAAATTAAATAATTAAATAAAAAATAATTATTTTAATTAAATAAAAGTAATATTATTTTATTTTAATTTTAAATTAAAAATATATTAAATAAATAAATAAAAATATAATGTACGAACATTATATATAAAATTATTCATATATATTTTTTAATATTCTATATATATATATATATATATATATATATAAAGAGAAGATATTTAAAAATGAGAGTATTTAAATAAAAAATAATAATTAATTTTTATATTTTAATTTAGTCAATAATCTTGGTCATCTCGGTCATTCGTTTATTTTTTCAATTTTTTTATTAAGTTTTTGTAAAATGAGGTATATATATATATTTGAGAAAAAATATTTATTTTAATTATTTTAATTTTAATTGAATAAAATATTTTTTAATTAAATATATAACAATAATTTTTAAATATATAAAATTAGAAAATAAATTAAATAATTAAAAAGTAATTTTATTTATTTAAATTTTAGAAAAGTAAATAATTAAATAAAAATTAATTATTTTAATTTAATAAAAAGTAAATTTAAATTAAAAAATAATATTTATCTTAATTTTAATTAAATAAAATAATTAATTTTTATTTAATTATTAATTTATTTTGTTTTTTATATATTTAATTTTTAAAAAATATTTTTTTAAATAAATAAAATTTTAGAGATTAAATTATAATTTATCAATTACTTTTTAATTTATGTGTATCTAAGGATGAAAGTCAACGGTGAAAATGTTAGAATTATAAATTTTAATAATATTAAAATTAAAATTACATCTCAAAAAATATTAATGGTTAAGTTAAAATTATAAGCGAAAAAATATTAATGACTAAGTTAAAATTATACCATACCCCAATTAAAAAAAAAATAAAAGCAGAAAATCCTCTTTCAATTTCACTTATATAAACCAAAGAACTATAAAAACTAAGAAATAAAATTAAAAACCCTTCCTTTTCGATTCTACCGAGAGAAACTTTCCAACAACAATAAGGTAAAAATTATCGAAGTGGAACAATAACAAGCAAGAATCGAACTTTCTATGTAGAAGAAACACAAACATTGCTTCTTCTGATACATATTCTCCGATAAGGGGATTAATTTAATTTTTATAAATAATTTTTGTTAATTTTTAAAAATAAAATGTCGTCGCCGGACATTGCGGGAATTTTGGAGAACTCGAGGGAGCTCGATCGATTAAGGAAAGAGCAAGAAGAAGTGCTTGGAGAGATCAATAAGATGCACAAGAAGCTTCAAACTAGTAAGTCCTTTGATTTCAACTGTAATTTTTAGCAAATTTTTATAATCTAATGTTGTTTTTATATTTTGATGTTTGGTTTACCTGAGGTTAATGTGTTTTTATTTGATTGATGAATGTTGGTGTTTTTATTGATGGGTTTTTGTGTTTTAGTTTCAATTTTGTTGTGATTGGATTAAATTTGAGATTTTGCTTGCTGGGTTTGTTTTTGTGATGCTAATCAAATGATGATGAGTAGTGATTGCTTGCTGATGTTCATTTCTTTTAGCAGTGATTTATGTAGGACATTTCTAGTTGCTAAAATTCATGCAAGTTGTGTTATTTGTCAAAAAATGTAAATTTCATTGTCAATTGTGGACCCGTTTGTATTAACTAATCAACTTGACTCTTTATGCTATTTAGTTACATTTATGATTAAGAAAAACAATGTTATCTTTGCCATGGCATTTTAATACAGCTAACTTGAGTTAACTTAAATTGTTAATTCGGTGACTCCACGAAGTGTTGGTTCGTTAAGCTGGATTTTCTTTGCCAAGTGGGTGCATGTATTTAATATGTATTTGATTTGCATGTATTTAATATGTATTTGATTTAGGATTGAGCTAACGACAAATGAATGTGATTCTGTATGACGCGTGGATTCTTTCAGATGTTGCAAATTGGGGGTATTTTCTTTTTTCAGAGATTGCTTGATAGGGAAACTAATCATAGTGAAAATTCATTATATTATTTTGTGATAGAAAAACTGACTATAATGAATATCTGTTATGTTTGTGTATGAAAAGGAATGCATCTCGCCCAATTAGGTATGTTAATGCTCATATTATCTTATGTGCTTATAGGGAAACTAACTATAATGAATGTCCATGACGGTTAATACGGCTTTGGATGGTGTTCAATGCATCTTATACTATCATCCATGATCGAGTGTTCTTTTAGTTAGCTTACTTTTCTATTTCATAGCCTGTATCATGAATTGAAAATTTATATACTTATAGAAAGATTCCCAAAATAATTGTCTGGTAACACTACATTGTATTTTAGTTTAATCCCCTTACGCACCCCATTGCGGTCGCTAGCAGATTTGAGGCTAGCTGAAATTTGTGCGAAGGGTAAAAGAAAGCAGATTGGTTTAAATGTGCCCTTCTTGTGAAGCAAAAGCTTCAACTATTTTAGAAATTGAAATAACCTAGAAAATAATATTTTAATTGGTAAGTGAAGTCACAAATATCAATACATTATTATAAATTTTGTTATAAAGCCACAACTTGATGTTACATCCACGAGCCTCAAGCTGGATAGTCATGTACTTGTCATGGCCTTCATGGATCTTCGAGCTGTGCTTTATTCTTTACTGGAGTATGAAACAATGCTAAGGATCCTCTTTCAATGCTGGAGCCTTTGTGTTTCCTTTGCAAAAGTTAATATTTAATCATTCCATTAGGAAAAGTGGCATGGAGCATTTACTGTACTGATTCTTAAAGTCAGCTTTCTGGTCCAAAGTCTGATTTTGTTTATGTCTCATTATTTATCCATTCAGTGTTGAATTAATTGTCAGTTGGAAATTATACCTTCAGAGCATTGATTGCTCAACTCATCAGCTATTATTGAATTTAGGACATCATGAGTTGAGGCTCATGGATCAGTGTTAGATTCTTGCCAAGCTTGTCTTATAGTGATTCTTTTCGAGGAAAGAGGTTTTCTCCACCTAATTCTCTGTGTGATTTTTAGTGCACGCAATTCAGCAAAAAATGAATGACACTGAGCTTTTTCTTATGCTGTTTGCTTCTTTTTGTAGACAATCAATCTAAAAAACACTAGGTACCAAATATGAAATATTCCTTTGTTATTGCAGCAAATTTTGTTTTGTTTTCTTCTTCATGTTTTACTAATGTATTACTGCTTATTTCTATTGATTCTTGACTTGCATGTGAATGCAGCTCCTGAGGTGGTTGAGAAGCCTGGTGATAATTCTTTATCAAGGCTTAAAAGTTTATATACTCAGGCCAAGGATCTTTCAGAGCATGAAGTAATGTATGCTTGTTAAATCTATAATAAATCAGTAACTTCTATTATGTACTTTCCTTCTCTCTCTCTCTCTCTCCCTCGATGTTGAGTATGGGTGTTAGTAATTTTCTGTTGTGTAGTACTTGAATGATATGCTGTTCTGATTGATTCCGTGGACCTATTATAGTTCTCAATGTGAATCAATAGTCTTCACCAGTCCATTGTTTTTGTATGTGGATGCAGGGTTTCCAATAAACTTTTGTCTCAACTGGACACTCTGCTTCCATCTGGGCCTCCAGGGCAACAGCGAAGGAGGATAGGTGTGGACTACAAACTGTGAGCATTGCATACATTTTTTGCATATGAACATATTGGTATTTGTATTTTCTCATGGTTAGTATTATATGACAGTCCATCACTGCATGGTATATTAGCATTTCAACCTGTCATTTTTTTTATTGAAGTAAACTTTCTGATGATAATTGATACACATGTACATAAGTGCAATGAACACAAACACAAATATATATACATCAAAGTTGAATAATAAAAATGATCGGCATTAAAAGCTGCTAGATATAAAATATTTCCAGAATGTTATCATTTTTTTTTTGAGATGCACTTACTGCAACTCGAATAAGTGAACCCCTTTTCCGTTAAAAACCACCACTCTACATGGAAGAAGAGAAAATAAGTCATTTGCTAGGCATCCATTGTCCTTGGAGACTTGAGTTGCCGTTCATTTTTGAATCGTAGAATTCTAGTAATAATTAATTGCTGCGTATCCTGTTGCTGGTTCTAATTTTGTTTTCTGTTAAATTTATCCGATTTTACAGTAACTGATCAGTGTGAATAGAATATCTTTTTTTTTTGTTGGGGTCCAATGTCTGGATTAGAACTCCCAAGATTAGTCTTCCTCTACCTTAGTATGTTCTGTCCTTGCTGAATATGGAATTCAACGTGTGGTCTCTGGTATGGTAATAAGAGACTTTATGCATTGAGCTACCCAGCACTTTTAATTGAAATTTAATATGTTTATTGGTGTTGATGAATGGTATACACATTAAGATAAGATGGGTGAAGACCTTTTTATATAACCAAGAAAGAAATATCAAATATAAATAGCATTTGTACTTTGTAAGTTTGGATCTGAACTATGAATAGATGACTTCTACCGGGACAAAGATTTCATTGAGATGCCAGTGTCTGACATTATGAAACTCCAGACTTCATATTGATGAAATGATGTTGAATAAATGCAGATGGTAGTGATCAAAAAAGGAAAAGAATGAAGATTGAATCTGATATCTCAAGGCTTCAACTGGAGGCATTAAAGGGTGAACAGGTATGCATGCACGTAGCTCTTTTTTTTTTTTTTTTTTTTTTCTGGTACACTGGAATGAAGTCATGTAGCCATTTGGTGACTGTTCATTTGTGGTTATCGCATAATGATATAAATGACATTTTTTCTTACATTGAATATTTACAAGTACGCTTTCATTTGATTCTTTCACGCTGTGGTGATTTACTTGTTCTTCAGGTAGCAGCTAGGGTCACAGGTAATAATGCTGAAAAGGACGAGTGGTTTGTTGTAAAAGTGATGCAATTTGATAGGGAAACTAAAGAGTAAGTTTAATTCATGTACATGAGATGCTTCAATTCTTTTTCTGGCCCATGGTTGTGGGAGGATTTCTTTGGGCATTGACCACTTAGCGCCTGCATATTGATGCATTCATTTTTCATAGGTTTCTTGATGCCCATGTCTTAATATGCATTACTATTTTAATCGACAATAATTTTAGGTTGAATGCATAATTTTTCCCCCTAAACTTCTATAGAAACCTATTGAACTCCTCAACTTCTAATTTCATATCTACTAAACACCTCTTTTGCAAATAAATTGGAGGTAAAAAATAAGAATGTTAATACAGAATAAAACAATAATGTAACTTCTTTTTTTTCTCCTGTTCTAAGCGATTGAGCAATAAAAAGTCAAGGGTTTTAATTTTTTTCCATCATAAACAACAATGTCATTTTTATATAATATTAATTCTTTATCATCTTTACTTGCCTTGAATGTATTTTTTGTACATGCATTATTGATATTTGTAAAGAGTGTTCAACAGATACAAAAATAAAAGTTGAGGTGTTCAACAAGTATAAATATAAAAGTTAAAGTGCTAAACCAAACGTTTCAAAAGTTTAGGGTGCCATAAGACTTTTTTTTTTTCAAAAGTCAAGGGGTGAAAATATGTATTCCACCATAATTTTATCTCTATCCATTGTTATATAACTATCATAGTGTAAGTGCTCAGTTTCAGCTAACATGGCATTGTCATCACATCGACACAGTAAATAATAATGTCTTGTATAATGGAAAAATCAACAACTATTCTACACCCTGTAGTCTATACTAATGCATCCCATGATGTGACCTCTTGTAACTAATACTTATGCATTGTCTATTCTAGGTTAACAATGATCATGTTTAGCAATGTTGTAGAGTGTAAAGAATGTAGCATTGTGCTTGCATTCTTACAGTGTCTGTCCATGGAAGTGTTTTCTAGTAACCTTTCGCCAAATATGGGCTGGATCATTACAGTGAAGGAGAAATTGTAGTGTGTAAAGAATGTAGCATTGTGTTTGCATTGTTAAAGTGCCTGTCCATAGAAGTTTTTGTCAAGTAACCTTTCGCCAAATATGGGCTGGATCATTACTGTGAAGGAGATAACATTTTGTACATTGTACAAGTTCAGAAAATGCTCAAATTGAGCTCAGCCAGAGATTCCAAATTCAAATAAAAACATATGGAATTGTCTTGTCACTGGAAAAACTGATCCAAAAGAGCGAAATGGACATGAAAGAAACAGAAGGAAAAAAAATATTGAATTGGAGCAATTGTAACAATGTAAGACGTGACAAATATGTTTCAACCTGTGTTTCTCTAAGTTATTTTAGTCACTGATTCTCAGATATCCTGTTCACAAGGTTAAGTCAAAGGCGAGTTTGTTCTAGGCGCTAGCCATAGGTCAAAGTTTGTGCTTATCAAATAAAAGGGTAGTGTTAATGAGTTTGTCGTGGAGCTTCCCCTGTTTTGGTGCTTGGCAGTTTTGGTCTTTTTCTATCACTAGATTTAATTATTATACTTTTATTTCTTAATATATGATGATGGAACATTTTCTTTAGAGAATAATGCTTTAACAGTTCCTTTATTTGAGTTTAGGACAATTCTCGCTCCAAGTTTTTATTTTTTATTTTTCAAAACTCTCTTCAGATTTGAAGTACTTGACGAGGAGCCTGGTGATGATGAAGAGGGTGGTGGCCAAAGGTATTGCTCGAAGGATGCCTCCTAAATTGCCTACATTGACTTGATAATTCCTTGGTCTTCTTTTTCTCTAGCATTGGATCTTATTTATGTTCACTTGATTCAAAACTCACCTTTAGCATGCTGATGCTTAATTGGTAGGAATAGTACCGACTTTTGTCATTGTTACTTTCAGAAAATACAAGCTGCCTATGTCATGTATTATACCTTTCCCCAAGAAAAACGATCCATCTAGTGCTCAAGATTTCCCTCCTGGAAGACATGTTTTGGCTGTTTATCCTGGAACAACTGCACTCTACAAGGCAACTGTTGTTAGTCCCCCACGGAAGGTGACCGTTCTATCCTCCTGTTTTGATCTAATAATAACAAAACTTGCTTACGGAATCTTTATTCTTCAGTTGTTTTATTAGCCAGTTTCGAATTTTGAATATGTTTGGCAATTCTAACTGTTGATTTTTATTGTGGCTCTCCTCAATCAACCATTTTATGTGTTCTCAGAGAAAGACAGACGAGTAAGTAACATTCTTGTCAAGTTTCATCCTTGATGTGGTTTTTGTGGAAATTTTGCATTGTTCTTGTTTCATTGCATGGTCAATATCCATGTTATCCTCTCATTCTGTGAGTTGGTGTTAATAACTTATCTCACTAACCAATTTATCCTAAAATGAATGGTAAAATAGGCATGGAACATGTTTCTATTTTGAATTTTCAAGACAAAAGAAAAAGATATTGCATATAGTTTATTCTTTGGATAATAATTTGAAACAAAAATTATGCGTTGGCAATGTGGGTTCCTAGTGCTTCAGTCTTCAGCAAATTGAACTTGTTGGACTTTTGATTCCGGTTATCATTTTTACTGTTAATTTGTATTATTATTATCTTGTTTTTGTGGGACAGGTATTTACTTGAATTTGACGATGACGAGGAAGATGGAGCATTGCCTCAACGGGCAGTGCCTTTTTACAATGTGGTTCCATTACCGGAAGGTCACCGTCAATGAATACATGTTTATAGTTGTGTATAATTAAAGTTGTTGTGCAGTGTTGTACACCAGACAATTTTGTGTCCCCCCTTCTCCTCTTCTTCCCTTCAACTAAAGGGACGTATCATCTGTATTTGTATCACAGTGAAGTAGCACAATTCCTTTTTCATTTAGTTCAACTTTTGCATGAAAATCAAGAAGTTTTTGCTTTAATTCTTTCAAATTGCAAAGGATTGCCATGGAAAATGTATCATAGCAGCAAGGGTGAAAATTTGCACGACTCTCTATCAATAATTGGCATGGTCAGTGTCTTTAATGCTGGTTGGTTATTAGAAGGCAGGGCATGTATGTGGGATTAATTTTTGGCAATCAAAGAAGCATGATACACTTGCCATATCTGGAAAAAAAAAATTAAAAGATTAAAAGTTAATTTATTAAATACTGATATTCAATTAAAAGCCATAACCTCCAGTTAGTTGGGCAGGTTAAATAAATCTGTTTTCCCCATTTCGATCAGTTTAAATGATTAAAAGCTTACCTTTTAGTATAATGGATTCAAATATTAAGTGACCAAAAAATACAATTAAAAGTTTAAACCTCTTTTGCTGTGGCTTAAGTGGACAAGGAGATCAGTAAGATGATAAATTACAGGAAATAGTAGCTTCTGACGCTTTGGAATTTTCCAAACTGTTAATATGCATTGTTTTGGAAAATTATATCTTTTTGGGATTGGTTCACACAGAGAGAGAGAGAGAGAGACCATGTATTGATGCCACCCTGAGAGGTATGGTAGTGGCCCAGTAATCCATTATATGGCCTATGATAGATATTGGTTAGTTTAAGATAATGAGGTACGAACACGAGACCCGTTCATAACGCGACAAGGAATAACCACTGTGAATCCATCGTATAACTGAACCCAGAAATATAAACTCAGAAAAACAAGGAAATTACAAGTTATTGAATCCCTGATTGATGGACTTGAGATTTAAAACAAGATGATTGCAAGCATTAGACCAATGTTTTGTGAACAGAAGCATTTTATAAACTTCTCTAGCTGAAAATGTTATCATAACGCAAGAAACATGAAAACCAATGGTAATATCCTCTAAATTCTAAAGATCAGAGAATGTGAATTAGGTAAAGAGATTATTTATTGCTCGCTCTTAATCTGATTTCTCTGGTAAATAGGAAAATTCTCAATAACATTTCATAATGGACCTCACAAACAAATCATATGCAACCATACCCTTACACATTGCGAAAAACAAGGTATTCTAGACTTCTAGTGATGCACTTTCAATACTAGTATCCAAGTTTTGAACTTTGATTTTGCACTTACTGCCTATGACAAGCATGAGTAATTGGAATTGGAGGATCAGTCAACGACCCATTCTGCGTATGATCAGCAACCCATTGATTCGCAGCCTGAGAGTAGTGCACCCCGTCCCAGCTTATAAAGATTGAAGGGTCTTTGCAGGAGGCACCATAGATTTCAGTTTTGTTAACAATTCCTTTATTCCCACACCATATATGGTCAAAATTCACATGATACCCACAGCAGACCTTTAAGGGATCAGCTAATCCTGTAAATTGAGACATATATAAGATTATAAGAAACCAAGCTTGGTTTTCACATTAAAAAGGTATCGTCACAACTTCATGACAATAACGAATTGACTACCAATTTGGTTCAAACAAGAACAGAACAATGCTGAACATAAGTCAACACATTTCCATATTTCTTACAGTCAATATTGACCATATCTGCAGCATTTTATGTCATTTTGTTGTAAATGATTCTTTCTGATCAATTATCAAAATAGTAATTTTCTTTTCTTTTCTTTTCTTTTTTTGTTGATTGAGCTTCGACTAGTTACCCTAGAGATGACTCTAGTGGTATTAAAATAGTTATTTTCTAACATCAAATAAAGTAGCATTTTTCAATCACAAGCATAGGGACTTAATTAATTTACCCAGACTCTTTGCGTTGCTGATAAGTCCATACTTAGCAGCATATACATCCACATAAGTAACTGCAGCTTCTGGTAACTCTGCCCTTAGTTTAACAACTCTCTCCTTAAGCTTGCTGTTGAACTCCACTGCCATTTCATTTTGAGCCTTGACACAACCATGTTCATCAAGATAACCAGGTGGTGGATTGGACACATAGAATAGATTCACTGGCAAACAACCAATAGGGCCTGTATTGTGTATCCAAAATGCCCTCCCCCCTTGCTGATATAAATGCTGAAACACATAATAATATATATAAATTATAATCAATCATAGTTCTTCAATGTGTAAAAACATGTTAAACTTGTTATTTCTAGAAATCAATATATGCATAGCAGCGTTGAGCTGATAGTCCAATGGTTGAGTGTTTGCTTTACAGTTTAGGGGTGTGAACCTAAAACCTCTATTTCCCTTTATATATTTCTGATGTACCAAAAATAAATATAAGCATAGTAAAACTTAGTACTTGGACTGCTGTAGCTAACTGGTTAACAATGTCTGGCATTGCTGCTCTAAGCTGATCAAAGTTCAGCTTTCTAAACCCAACCGAAAGATCATTTTGGCCAATATCAAAAGTGTAAAGAGCCTTAGCAAAATCCTCAGCTCTGGGGAGTTTTTCTGCCTCATGGGTATTCTTCACTGAACATCAAGAAAAAAAAATGATTTAACAACTTACTACATATATCAAAATTTAGATTTTCTGGTTAACAGCAGTAAGGATTTGAACCTTCATTGTAGAGATCACCAGTTCTTGACTTAAATTGTTCAAATTGCACAATCTGCATATCAAGAGAAAAAGGACTAATCCCATACTCAAATATAGTCTCATTTTGCCTTCTAATAGTTGATCCTCCTGTAGCAAAATTGGCTCCATGCCTATAATTTGTCCCAATTGAATTCAAATAAGCACTCAGGTAAGGCAATTTTAACCTCTCAGCTGCAAAAATACACCAACCAAAATTATCACCCACAGAGAAAAACAGAGAAATAAAGAAAGAAAATTTTGGGTTTTACCTATGAAATCAATGATAAGGCGGCCATCAGAATCTCTACCAGCAGGTTTATGAAAGAAAGCCTCACCATAAGGAGCTCTAATTGGATCAAAGGCAGCAGATATGCCACCAGTGTCTGAATTTGAGTCACCAAAGTTATAAGTTGCTGGAAACTCACAAGGTGGTAAAATATCACTCTTTATACTCAAAACCCACAAAGCCATTAACACAGTAACCAACAATCTCCAATACCCCATCGTCAAAGTTGCAGAAAAGAAGCTCATTGTTGGAAGTGTGAAACAGTAAAAGAGACCCAGAAAAGAGGAAAAGGTTTGGTTTAGGACAAAAGGGTTTCTCTTTTATCTCCTTTTATAGATGTGGATAATGAGAGTCATGTGCATTTGGTTTTATTTTTTCTTGTTCTTTAGCATTTGAAGATTGATTTCATTACCTTTTTTTCTGCTTATGGTCGTAGTTTGTTACTCTTCTGTTGATTTATTTTATACTGTATCGGTTATGGGGTTATGGCTGTAATCCACTGTCATTACCTACAGTGCCTCTAAATGATAATAATGTAGCCTGTAGCCTGTAGGTCATCCACCAAGATTGACTCAAGAGTGTGTTCACTGTTTACTCTGTAAATAAATTATTAGGGGGAGAAATTACTATTTATTCTGTAAATAAATTTCTCTTGCTCTGTATTTCTTTTATTGAACTTTGATTTTGAGTTCTCATTTCTCACAGATAAACGCTCAATTTTCCCTTCAACTGAATCTCTAATCAGGCAAGAGAATATCCAATTTAAAGCCTAAACTTTTCTCTAAAATTTAATATAATTGACCTCTTAGACATCAATATTTGGATTAATTTAAGACATGTCTGTTAATTGCCATTAACAGAAATTATTTGAGATTCACTACATATTTTTTAAATATTAATAATAATATTTTTAAATAATAAAAATATTACTAAAGTCTTTAGGATAAATTTATTCATAAACTCCTTATCAAATTTTTAAAATTTTATTTATCCATATTAAATTCTAAATTTTTATTTTGTTACATTGAAAATTTTTAATGATAAAAATAAAATTATAAAAAAATTTAATAACATTGATTTAAAAATATTAAAAAATTATAATTATTTTTCGTTATAGAAATGATTAAAATTATAAAAGGAAAACTTTTCAAATTTTTATATATTAAATAGTATAATTTTTTAAAATTAATATAATATTTTAATAATTTATATATTATTATTATATAATTTCTCATTAATTTTATTTTTATTATAAAAAATCTTTAATATAAAAAAAATTAAGTGAAGAAATAAAATTTTAAATATTTAATAGACAAATAATATAAAATTTAAGAGATTCGTAACGCGTTTTTCCAAATCCTTATAAAGATGATGCTTCGTCCACAATATTCATACCGACAAAACCAGATGTGCCAGTCTCACAAATCACAATTACATTTATGTGACGCTACAAATTTACAAATTTCCATTGTTTGTTTTGATTATTTAGAAAGAGCCATCACCGAGACCCATATGCAATTATGCCCTGTTGGAATTCTCTATTTTATTTTATATTTTAATAATCTTTTATAAATAATATGACATAAAAAAAAAAATAAAAAATAATATATAATATATAATAAAAAAAAAATTCAGACTGAATTATATTATATTTTATTTTTTCAATTTGGATTTTTATCTTTTTGTTTGTTATATTTTTTTCTTTATATTTTTTTAATATGACATATTATTTATATAAAATCATTAACTATCAAAATATGACGAGTATAAAAAATATAAAATAAAAAATGAAATATAAAAAAATAACAAAGGTTTCGAACTGCTATTTATTTGGATGAATGAATTTTTCGAACTGAATTATATCATATTCTATTTCTTTAGTTCAGATCTTTATCTTCTTGTATGTTATATTTTTTTTTAATGTGTCATATTATTTATAAAATATTTTTAATTATTAAAATATTTTAAAAATTAAATAATATTTCGCGTATAAAAAATATAAGAAAGAAAATAAAATATATAAAAATAATAAAGATTTCAAACTATTATGTATTTGAATGAAATAACTTTAATTAAAAAAATTCAGAGTTGTATGAATATTTTTTTTTTAAATTTATTTATTTAATTCTTTCCGAGCTATTATTTTTTAACTAATACTTTTAGGATATTCATTAAAAAAATTGATTGATGTAAGGTTTATTTTCTTAACAAGTAATTCTTTGTGTATTATGTTTGAATAATTAGAGTCGTTTGACATTGAATTAAACTTGCATTTTAACCTTTTTTTAGTTTTAAAATTTTTTTAATTATTTTTAATAAATCATATATAATTTTTCAAAATTATGCTTTGTTGAGTTTTAAATACTCCAAAAACAATTAATAAAAATCTAAAAACACTTATCTTATTATTTAAATTTAATGAAAATAATTAAATAAATTAAAATATTTTAAAAAAAATTAAATTCCGTGCAAAATTATTATCTACTATCAAAAGCTACGAAATTATGACACTGCTGTACATAACGTTGCCGTTTTAAAGACACAACTCCTAGTGCATGAAACAACGTCGTTTTACAGTCTGGTTTTAACACAAAACCTATGCTATTGCTCTGCTGATGAGCTAGCAAGTAGTAGCAGGAAGAATGACAATGGCCGAAGATGGGAAGAAAAGAGTAAAAGAAGGGAACAATTTACTGGGCGCCCCAACCTTCACTGAGCTTGAAAATGGCAGGTTCAAGTGCGTAGAGACAGGCCACGAGATGCTAGCCAAAGACAAGGACTCATATTCGCAGAGCAAACGGTGTCGCTTGGGTCTCATCAACTTTGCTTTGACTAACAATAAACCACCTCTCAACATGTTCAAGCAAGACCCTCTGTCCCGGTAATTCTAAGACCAACTGATCATTTCTTTCCTTAGGGTTTTCGTTTTTTCGTTTTAATTTTTCTTGGTTTGCATTAAAGTTTGGATTTTTTTTTAAAAAAAAATCTTACTTAATTCTATGTTAAATTTGTGTTTCAGCTAAGAATTTGAATTCAATATTTGATTTATGGTGATGGGTTTCAATTTGTTGATTGTTTTCAGTACAAAATTGTTATGTAAGCTAACTGGGGATACTGTTAATAAGTCTGAGGAACATATATGGAAGCACATCAATGGCAAACGGTTCCTTAACAAATTAGGTTAGTGTCTATCTGATAAATTCGTGGGAAAAAAGAAACTGTTTTGTGTTTTTTGAATTTGTTTTTCTATTTGGGAAATGCCCTTAATGTTATAAATCATTTGACAATTATCTATATTGAAATGTATGAATTTCTGTGGTAGAGCACAAAGAAACTGAGAAAATTGAGGGAAAGCAACAAGAAGTATCGAAGTCTAGCATTGATGGACAGAAGGAGGAGAAGAAGAAGAAGAAGAAAAAGAAGGGAAAAGAGGGAAAGCCAATTGAGGAAATTATTTCTGAAGTAAGGAATTCTTCTGATAAGGATAGTGATTCTGAAGAAGATGAATTCTGGATGCCACCAGTAGGAGAGCGTTGGGACTTTGGTGATGGAGGAAATCGATGGGGTTCTGATGGAGAGTCAGGGCAGGAAAGTGAGGAAGAAAATGGAGCAGGTGAGATACTTTCTATGTTTATCTCTACTGCGAACAAGGAAACGATGTCTATGTCTGTGAACAAGGAAATGATGTCTTGTGTTATATATTCTACTTCTTTTAGAACCTAAACAAGGAAACTTTCTTCTTCTTTTATCTCTACTGCGAACAAGGAAACGATGTCTATGTCTGTGAACAAGGAAATGATGTCTTGTGTTACATATTCTACTTCTTTTAGAACCTAATTAGAAGGATTAGTGAGAAAAAAAATAGAAGACTGGTGAAAATATCTAATTAATTTTGAGGGAATAATTATGACCAGAAATTTATAACTGATACTAATTATATACATGCAAAATTTCATAATATTATCTCTGATTATCTGCAAAGATATATTTTCTTGAGGGATAGAATTTGGTAGAAGTATATGCCATTGAATAAGTTTTTTGAATGTAATTTTATAAGGTTAAAATCACTTTTTGGCAATTTGCTAGTAGCAATGGCAGTTCATCCTTGTTTACTGTGATGAATCTTGCTGATGATATTATTCATTTCTCCTTTCTTTCTTTGTGCATGCTCTTTTTGAAACAAAGATTATATGAATAAGTTCTATAGCACAATCAATTCTGGATTTTATGTCAATCATAATACACAGATTATATTTGTTGGTGAAACATATTTTTTTTCATCACTCCAAGACTGCAAAACCAAGCAGAATGGAGGAAACAAATCCGTGTAGCCGATCCCAATTGCCATGGGGGCCTACCTTAAGTTTACTGCATTTTATTTATTTATTTATTCTTACTTCTCTAAATATTTTGAAGCTTATAGTCTACTTTAGAATATTGGTTTTTTTCTTGTACCTAGATATAGAATTAGAAAACGTGATGATATATCGTGTAACCAATCTTTATAATTCAATGAATTTTTTCTCTTCAGATGGTACAGTTGAAGAAAATGGCAAGGAATCAGAAGAGCTCTCTAGTCGGTATATTATTCTTATTATTTTATTTTCTTCTTTATTTTCTATATTTTGCTAGGACTTAAAACTTCTCTTGATATTGACTCAAGTTAGAAACTACTTTTTGTTCTTCTTTACAGGGCAAAGAGAATGTCAATTGAAATAGGACCTAGCAGCTTTGCCTCTAGGAAGAAGAAGAGTAAGAAAAACTCTACACACTAAATCTGCTGTAGCTTCAACGTTAATAAGATATAGAAATGGTTGGTTATTCATTGCAATTGCAAACACTTTTCATATGGGTTATTTTCAACTGCAAAAATGATGTCTGGGACTGGAGAATGCAAGATCCTCAGATAGAAATATTTCCTTATTAAATTGTATGAAGATTAGTGTTAATTTTTGTTTAATTCTTTTTCCGTTCTGGAATTTTGCATTGATAAGCATTCTAGTATTTGTTTTGTGTTCTTTAAAGTATATATTGCCATCTCCCATCTAGAGAGAGAAGGGATGGGAATTTGCCCTCTTCTGTTTTTCAATTTTAAATTATGATGAGATTTTGTTTCATCAATTACATTTTTGGGAAATGTAAGTATCTCTCCTTGTCAGTTACATGGAACGCATTTTTTTATTTGGCTAATTTTCTTATCCCCATATTCTAACTTGCATCAATGGTTTATGTGTGACTAATATTTTATTAATATATTTTTTTAAAAAATAATTAAACCAATATGATTGAATTGCTCATTAATTGGACTCTTTAATTTATCAATTTATTATTTAATTTAAATTATTTTAAATCATCAAATTAGATTACATAGCAGTCAACTGTAAAAAAAATTTAACTACTAAACATCTCTCTCAGTACATATTGTTCTACAAAATTCAGTTCCAACCTTTACGTACTCTTCTTATTTTTTCTATATCGGAAATTCTTAAAAGTTGGAGTAAACTGA
Organism: Aleurites moluccanus; assembly: GCA_948193065.1. Classification (NCBI taxonomy): domain Eukaryota; kingdom Viridiplantae; phylum Streptophyta; class Magnoliopsida; order Malpighiales; family Euphorbiaceae; genus Aleurites; species Aleurites moluccanus. The sequence continues at coordinate 83,308 of CANXYC012325060.1, forward strand.
ATAAGAAATTACGTATAACGTGAGAATGCTTCTTCTAATTATAAAAAGGTGAATCTAGTGTCTATGCTTTAATAACATATGAATTCATTTTTATATAAGCAATAAGAGTATATTTTCGTCTTATTTAATAATTTCTCCTTCTGAATTTAAACCTCTTATTTTGTGCTGATTTCATGCGTTAGGAGGCAAATAAAACCTCTGATTTCGTGAGTTCAGATAAATACTTACACCATTGAATTATTAATATTGAAGTAATCTAAATGTACTTTGAAATTTGACTAAATGGATTCTTTTCATCCATTATGCTTAATCTACTGCTGTATGATCACATGTATTGCTAATGAAACAAAATTTTATCCTCCATTAAGGTTGCTCCAGTGATTAACAAAATCGATTGCATACGAACAGAAAGGGGAGACAGAGAACGAGAGCGAGAGAGAGAGGAAAAAAAAAAAAGAGTTGAAAAAGCTGGAAACAGAAAAAGGTCGTCCCAGGTAATCTCCAGAACTGAAGCTACTTGCCAGGCTGTTGGTACTTCTTTCTGCTGATGTTATTCTTTATCAGTGCCAAAATAACGATCTCCGAACTCCCCCATACCTGGGATCACACGTAAATTATCGTCTAATGTTACATCAATCTCTGATGTTACAATCTTCACCCTTGGAAACTTCTTACAAACTGAACGAATACCTTGAGGTGCCTGCAAATGAAAGTTATATGGTGAAAAATAAAGCCATGGCATGTAGAGATATGGCTTACTGCTATAAGGAACAATTAGCAGCAGATTTGACTTACTGCTATAAGGTTAAGGAAGATAATATTAGATTCTGGAACTCCCTTGCTTAGCAGCAGAGATATGGCTTTAACAGCGCAATTTCCTGTTCATAATTTATGTTACTAAAGAAAAGTTAACTAGAAATCTATAACAAATTTATGATTCATACCTGAAGCTAGAACTGGATCGAGCAATAAGACATGGCGACTTGAGATGTCTGCAGGTAGCTTTTCATAAATTAACTGCAGCAATCAATATTATAGGTATGTGAAAAATCCTGTTCAAGAGGGGAAGAGATAAAGATATGTGGGATATTTGCCCCACACGAACCTGTCGTCCATTGCTACCCTCTCCATGAATGAGTATTTTACCGATTTTGATTCCTTTACAGCATGCCCTTAAAGCATTCTCCATGCTTTCCCCACTGGTGTTAGGAAATGAAGTCAGTAAGAAATTTATGTCGTGTCATTAAATTTGTTCTGAACTTGCTAGAAAAATCAAAACGTGTACCTTCTAATGACTGAAACGCCACACAATCTTTTACAGAAAACAACTCCAGGGTATATCGATCCTGCAAACAATGAAAATAGAAGTATAGACATGCCTGCTAATTATGACATAAAAAATACAGATATTGGACAAGTTTAATGTGAAATGCAGATATGAAGAATACATTAAATGTACAGAAACATGAAAAGAGATAAACTTTATCATAGAGAAATGATAAAAAATTTAGGGGAAATGGTAGAAGCAGAGTAACCTGTTGGAGTTCTGATCTGTCTTTCAGTAAAAGGAAGGTGACCAAGACCATGCTCCACAACCTAAAACATTAATTCAAAGACAAATTACCTTAAATTGTTCCTAGTACTTCTTTTTTTTTCTCTTCATCAAGAGATCTACCATTCTAATTAGTCGATCTGCATAAAAGACAAAATCATGCTTCGTTGTTTTGACATCACGTATCAGCGTGTGCATCCCCCGAATCTGAATCAAAATTCAGAAAAATTATTAGTTATATTTTCATATTCTTTTCAAGAATGTAAACATTGCAGATAAAAAGATTTTGGTTAGTATATTAATGAAGATGCAACTAGAAATCAAGTTAAACAGTAATTTACCTGAAATGTTGAGAAAATAACAAAAACATTTGGATATATTTTACATAAATCATGCTGGCCAAGCTTTGTATGAATATGTTGAACTATCAAATCAATTGCAACTTCATTATCTCCTCCGCGAGGAATTATAATATCTGCATATTTTTTTGTTGGCAGTATAAATTCTTCAAAACTAGGCTTTACAAATCTGGCATACTGCAAATTAAATGTAACTAGTTAGTGAACTTCAGATGAAAAAACTGAAATACAAACTACAAGCAGATGAAATAGAAAAGAACTTCACAAACTTGATCAAGAACATTTTGAATATTTCTTCCTCTTTTGACAGTGTCACGTTGAATTCTTCGTGCAAGTCGCAGGTCAGAATCTGCACTGTGAAATTATTGTAATGGTTATTATGTAAGAGATTATACTTAAAAGAAAAAAAAACAGATAACACCAAATTACAAATAGAAATAAGGGAAAAGAACCTGTATCCACAAAAATCTTCATGTTCATGAGATCACGAACTCGAGGATCATGAAGAATTAGTATTCCTTCTAAGATGATTACATCTGCAGGATTAACCTATGCTTAACAAAAACAATATTAGCATTAATTAAACCATAAAAATAATTTTAATAAATGATCATTTCAAGATCAAGTAATTATATAATCATCTTAAACAAGATTCATTCAAAGATATTATATATTAATACGCATTACCTCTTGTCCTAGTCCTGTGCTTTTGTGGCTTTTGAAATCATAGTTTGGTATTGTAACTTGCTGTCCATTTCTTAATCTTTCCATGCAAGAAAGGAGAAGCTCTGTATTAAAGGCAACTGAAGAAGCAAGTATTAATTAAAAATTAGAAAATGGTAAACATTATTGTGATTTTTTTTTTTAATTAAGGAACTTGGAATTAGAATAGTTTTGATTAATTACCAGGATGGTCAAAGTTGTACTCATGAACTTTTTCCAGTTGCTCATTACTGAGAGAGTGATAAAAAGAATCCTAAAATATTTGGATACCATGGTATCAGATTATCATTGCCATTTGAATAAGAAGAAAAACAATCAAACAATTTGTTTAATTTGATCCTAATGTGATAGAACTATAGTGATCCAGTTCTATGTAATAATTAATTTCTTGAGGCTTGGAAATATTACTCATCAGCCTTTATTTAACTGGTACTATGAGTTGTCTCCAGAATTAATAGTTACAGAGTTTCGAGTATCAATCAGAGCCAAATTTGTAAAAGTAAATAAATAAATGAAATTCATGCAAAAATCATAAAAGGGTATTAATAAAAATCTCCCTAGTAATCACTTCATGCAAAAATACAGAGAAAGAAGGATGCCTAAAACAACACAATAAGAGATACTTGATTTATAAGAAGAACGCCTTGATCACGGAGCTGAGAGATGATCATATTACAAACGGTTGTTTTGCCTGAAGCAGTGCCACCAGCAACACCTTAAAAGATTAAATATAAAAAGAGAGATTAATACTCAAAAACAAAACAAGATTTATATATATAATAAATAATCATTTTATAATAATACCAATAATAAAGGGTTGTTTAGGAGGGCTTGAAGACGAAATAGAGCCATTAGATTCGATAGACAAGTGATCTTTGATGCCATTAGCCAATGTAGCTAATGTCTTCTCAGATTCCATCTTCATCTTCTCTTCTTTTTCTGCCAGAAGCAAATAGCTCTATTAAAGCTCTGGTTTTTTCAGAGAATTGGCATAAATAACTCGAAAGGCTTTTTATGGGTGTGTTTGATGTGAAATGAAATCTTGATTTTTAATAATTTTTTTAGGGATGTTTTGATTGATTCTTGACAAAGTGAGATGGCAAAAGATGAACCGAACTACGCGGGAACACTGCCATGTGACCTACTCCTATACTGCCATTTGCCTCTCAACTCGTTCTTTTGATTCCAACTTACATATCATGGAAAGCTATTTGTCATTTATAAAAACGACTTCTCTAAATTTGGATCATTTCATTATGCATCTTGGATCATGTCTCACATTTTCATTGGTTTAGTTATGGTTAACACGTTTTGCATGTAACTGGCTGCTTTGATAGATTATCTTATGATATTTTTCTATTAAAGTCCTAAAGGGCATGTGGACTAAGAAAAATCAATTAGATAAAGAAATCAAGATTCATAAGTAAAAGCATTGCATGCATCACGTTCACAAGCTCAAATGGGCAGCCTTAATGGAAAAACTTATGGCAATTAACATGTTATTCTGAACTTCTCTCCAGAGGCTGAGATTTAGAGTTCGAGTCTCAAATTGAATCTAAATTTGAAAAAAAAAAAAATTTAAAATCTACATAAAGAATCCAAGAAGAAAAGGAGTTCTTTTTTAATATGAAAATTAAGCAATGTAAGTTACAAGGTTAGCTATGAGGTAACATAAGTCAAGAAAATTACATCCAAATAAACAAATAGAAAACCATCTCCTAGTAAGCTCCTGTTTCCTTCTTTTACCCTAGAGAGCTGTGTCTTTAAACCTCTATCTTGTGTCTTGTTCATGATTTGCATATTCAATGATACAATTGTATAAATCTACACTGCACTCCCATCTCTGCACGAGGACCTTGCTCTCACTATGGCGCTAGAACACACGTCCTGGCTGGCTTCTACTAGCATCATCTGTGGTGAGGGGCACCAAAAGTGCTGCAGATTGCCTTCAAGGAAACAAAAGTGCACCGTATTCATTTTAGAGAAATAAACATCAGAGTATAAGTTTGTTTGTTTACATAGAAAAAGACATTATATCATTATTACAGTACAGAGCATGATGAAGCAATTTTGATATGGATATGTCAACTAGTAGCTTAATGGTCAAGTGTCTGCAGTGTAATGCAGTAACTCGGGTTCAATCCCTGGCAAAACCCTTCTCCTTTAAGAATTTTTAATGTACAAAAAGGAAATACAAAATCTAAGCCTTCTAGAAGTATAAAGGCTTTATATGCTACTGTCTTCACAATCTTTTTGTCTAATCAAACTAATGTAAACAATGCAAGTAAAATAGAACAATCACATTAATGTAAGAAGAAATGAATGCCATGTCTGTAAAGGGTAGAAAGTGTATACACCTTGTAGCCATCTTCAAATTGTTGAAACTTCTCCACTCCATAACTTCTTTCTCAAAATCAGAACTCGTTCTTCACCTGAAGAGAGACTATCATTCCTTGGTTCAACCTCTGACAACCAACGATCCCACCTTAAGGCAAATGCAAATTTGCGGATATAGTTTATAATTGAGGGTTTGTCTCTTATGATGATAAATCCATCTGGCCTTAGTATTCGATCCATTTCTATCAGTAGATCCTCAAAACTACACCCATGCTCCTCAATTTCAGTAAATATTTTCCAGGCATGAAGAAGATCATAAGTACGCGGATATGTAGAAAATGCTTCACACCTATGAAACATATACAGTTAACTCATATTAAGAACACAAAATAGGGAAAATACTGGAGAATCAAGAACATCTGGATGAATATATCCATTGACAAATAGTGTAGTCATAGATTCCAAGGCAGTAATAGTATGAGATGATGGAGACATGCTGTCTATAATCCTGAGTCATTGATGATTAATCATGCAGCCTTTCTTCTACAGCTACTGAGAGAAGCATATAATATCATCACAACAGGAGTGAGAGGGGAAAAGATTATGCAAGCCATGTACTATTTGGACACAAAAGTGATTCCATAGTAAAACAAGAAGTCAAGATGCTTGGGTTTCACAGGCCGTACTTCAAAATTCAAATTCCTCACCTTCACAATACAGTTTGTGTGGGAACAAAGGCAATTTAGTCTTTCTTCATCAAAACACACACATTGGATGACACATTATATCTCCCACCATACCACCACCACACCACCAATAAATAAAATAAAACCTCCAATCTTTAAATAAACTCTTAGGCTTTGTTTGGTGCACTAAATGTGTAGAGGAAATGAAAAAAAACAAATTAAACAAGGGAAATAAAGAGAAAAAAGAATTGCAATTTTTCTTCTGTTGTTTGGATCTCTTATTTGCACAATAAAGGAAATTGAAATTCATTTGCAACACAATTACTTTTCTAACCCCATTTTAGTAATATTGAAGGAAAAAATAAAGGATATTTTAGTAATTTATATTCTCCCACACACTTTTTAGCTTACTATTTCCCTCCATTTCTCTCCAAAATGGAGGAAAATTATTTTCTTCTAAAGTCAATTTTCCTTTTCTTTTCTTTTCTCTCCACTTCCCTCAAAACAAACAAAGGGTTAATTCGTGTATCATTAATTTATGAATTGAGTCTTTTTTTTTTTTTTTAATAAATCAATGCTATGAACCTTCTTGTATCCAACAAAATTTAATGTATGAGGTACAAATATGCTATTGTTATAGATTTAAGATAAGCAGCATTACAGGATCCACAAATCATCAGTAAAATTGTCCAAACATCAATAAGGAAGGCGCATCAGAGTGAAAAGCTGTATTAGTAAGATTACAAGCGTACCAGTTATGAACTGTTCCAATTAAGCCACGATCATAAATGATCTTCAACCTAGCAGACTGGTTGACTGGAGCAACATTCATGACCCATACATCTGCATCTTTGAGAGCAGCGCCGAAACCCCCAAGGTTTGAGTTCATATCCATGATGTTTCTAAAGTAATTCTTTCGTACAACAGATTTCATCTGCTTCCAATACTCATTCACTCTTGATTGCCAAATCCTCTGCATATCATGACTCAGCTATCAGATAAGAAAGGAAAGTACTAAAGAGGAGGTGAGGAAAGGAATAAAACTGAATATCCATAATTAATTTTCCCAGTGCCATAAATAAAAAAACATACAGTGTCTTCATGGAATTCTGCAGGACTGACAGCAATTTCTTCCAAGCGAGGAGGTGCCGCAGTCAGCCTTCGTGGCCAAGGAACTAGTGCACTCCCTCTTTCCTTGTGCATCTCTGTAATTAAGCAGCAAATTTATGAAAACGACAAAGGAAAAAAAAATCCCACCATCAATTAAGTTTAAGGGGGGAAAGCAACTTTCAGTCTGCAGTAAATGCATAGAGCAGCGCTGCTTACTTGATGAATATGGAGAGATACATGCCTTCATGGATACATTCCAAGTTGCATCTGGGTCATCATCAGTACTGCATAATGGGGGTTGAGTTCCAGGTTCTCTTTTCAAGAAACAGCTATTACTCGTGGGTTTTGCCCAGATTACAGTCTGGTCTTTCCTCACAACAACCCGCCAACACATTCTTTTCAAAAGATCATGCATAGCATTCCCAATCCTTAGATTTTCTGGATCATGTGCATAGGCTTCAGGAGAGGAGTATGCAAAATATCCTCCTGGTCTTAGTAACCTGTCAAGTTCCAATAAGAGAATTCCATCTCTCTGGAGCCAATCAATTCGACATCTTGAACAATGAGCCAGTTCAAATGATCTGCTTGGAAAAGGAAGCCTTTTTGTTCCCAAGACACCGAGAGTTGATGGAATTCCTCTTTCTAGAGCAAATTGTATTTGATTCTCATGCACATCATTAGGAGCGAGGGACATAGCTATAATGCTATGGGCAAGAAGATAGGCTCCAAAACTTGCGACGCCACAACCAACATCAAGAACATTCCGGATATTCCCTCCATTGTGAAGTTTATCATTTGGAAACTTAAGCATCTATACAAAATTATATTAAGTACAAGCTTGGTAAGATAAAAAACAATTAACAATGCATTAATTTAATACATTACTTATTTGAACAGAAGAGTATAAGCCTTTTTGGCTCAAAACAATTTAACCACTCTTTATAATCAACAAAAAAAAAACCTTCAAAATCAAAATATAATTATTAAATTACCCTAGCAAGAGAAACAATGTACTTATCAGCTCCATAGTGGAAATGGGTTCCTCCACCAGGAAAATTTATCTTCTCTCCATTCACCACCATCCAATTCTGATCAGATTTCTCTTGAGCAAGATGCGTGTGGGGTATATTTACTTTCCATACTTCATCTCTACTCTCAGGCCATCGTATAGGAATCTGGAATTCTAAAAAAAGATTTGGTCGGAATCAAAACTAACTGAAACCAAACTAAAACAGGCACGCACATTCACAACAATACTCTCACTAACCTTGTACCCAACTGGGGGTGGAATAAGACAATTAAAACGGCGGTCCGGCGGTGGACAGTGCCGTTCATAATGCTCCATCAATGTCAAATTAGGCTTCAATTTCAATTGGTAGATAAGATTTCTATCTAAACAAGGTATCAACTCTGAATACTTTATATCACAGATCTGTAATGACGATCATTTTAACCAAACAAACAAAAACCACAGTTAACAAATTACCTAAATTCCATCAAATTAATCAAAATTCAATTAAAATAAGCAACATACAGGAATGCTTTGCGGTACTTGCTCCTGAAACAAATCGTCAAGATCGTGGTTCCGGATAAACCCACCAAGGATCGGGTCAGTACCATCATGGTTTAAAGAGTTACCACCGTCGGATCTGGAGAGCCCAGGAGCTACAGAAGATCCATAATACAAACAAATCAACCCAAGAAGCACAATGAATCCAATAAGAACACAAGTAATTAGCTTTGTAGTGCGAATTTGGTCGTTCTTTAGCTTCATTTCTCGATTAAACTCTGTAGAAAAACAAAACCCACCTACAAAATATACTAGAAATAGCTAAAGATTGTAACTTTAACAAAATCCTAAAACCCTAGCAGAAGAAAAAAGATCTAAGTTCACAGATTTAACTCAATGATAAGAGGCTCTCTGTGCAGAGCAGTTGCTGAAGAAAGGTTTTTCTTGGCTACTGTTATAGCTTGGGTCTAGGATATTATCTTGTGTATTGGGGTTCATGTTAGTAGTGGGAATTGATTCGTTGGCTTATTACTTTTTGAGTTTTTGTATTGATTTAGAGCAAATTGAAATTCGACGCGTGTTCTCTGTTTTGGATATTTGGGAATGAGCTGTTGCTTTTTTTTTTCCCATTATGCGGTGGGACAGTGTACGAGGCCCATAGTGTGTAGCCCATTAGACATTATTACTAATTTGATTTATTTTTTTTATATTTTTCTGAATAAATATATTTTCCGCTTTTAATAAGAAAAATAGTTTACAAAATAAATTTTTAGATTACAACCTTATAAATACTTATTTTAAGAAAAAATTTTAAATTATACTCATTGAAAATATATATTTTATTAAAAAATCCTAATAAATGATATTTTATTTATAAATTAAATAAATTATAAGATTAAAATAACAAGTAAATAATTAAAAAACATGTGGTTATAAAAAAAATATATATTTTTGAGATTATTATATTATTTTCAAAATATATTGAGAGATATTAATATTTTATTTTTTTATTTGGTTAGTTAATTTATTTGATAATAAATAAAAAATTTGGAAAAAAGTTAAACAAAATATAAAATTTGAAAGAAAATTTATTGTATAACATATAAAAATAAATAATTTTTTATGATATTTTTTATGTACAATTATATAAGTATATATATATAAATTTTTTGGTATTATATATTTTTCTAAAATCTAAAAAATATTTCTATAAATTAAAAATAATAATAATAATGAAATATAAAAGAAAATGAAAATTATACTTTTTTTTATTAAAATTATTGGATAAATAATTTAATAAGGGTATTATAGTTAAATTTAATAATAAAAAAGATAGTGAGAATGTCAAAAATTAAAAGGAAAGTGTTAACATTGTAACTTTATTTTTATTGTATTAAATATGTCTAAATGCACTTATCATCAATAGATCATTAATGTATCTAAGAAAATGTTATGTCAACATATGGAACATGAAAAGGGAGAAATTGGCAATAAAACATGGCTGGATGGAAAATTGTTACAAAAACTGTCAGTCTATCATGTTGTAATGTTGTTTTATGATGTTTAATGGGCAAAATGAAAAAATATAACATAATGCTGTTTTTTTTTTTTTTTCAAGAAAAACATTACCCATTAACATTATGTTAGATTTAATTAATGTAATATTAATATTGAATATTAATTATTAGTTTAATGGAAATCAATTAGAATGATTATATTTCACCTCACATATTCAGATAATGGTGTGAAATCAGATTTATAAAAAATATTTTACTAATAAAGATATCGATATCTCTTTTTAATTTATGTATTACATTATTATCATATTAGTCGGATGTATATATATTTTGCATTGACAAGTAAGGGTGAGAAAAAATTGAGAAAATCAAAAAAAGAATTTAATATAATTTGATTGGTTTGGTTCGATTTGATTTATAATTCAGTTTAATTTGGTTAATTTTTTAAAATTTTATACAATTTAGTTCGGTTTGATTTTTTTTAAAAGAAAATTAAAATAATCAAATCAATCGAAATATATATATATATTTTAAATATTTTTATGTTATTTTATTTAAAAAATCGAAATAACTGAATAACCGAATAGAAATATATTGATTTGATTCTATTCAATTTGATCTATTAATTCAGTCAGTTCAGTACAATTTAAAATTTAATTTGATTTGATTTCTATAAATTTTGATTTAATTTTTTTAATTTTTAAAACATTTAGTTCGATTCAAATCAAATCGATTAATTGCTCACCCACTTACTAGGAAGGATGAACATTTTTTTTGTTTATTAATTTCAATTTTTCTTTTCCTAATGAGTTGATGATTTATACTGCAACTAGGTTTTATTTGTTAGATCATCTTTGGTTTCTGCAATAGCAATAAAAAGGTTAGATCATAGTCAATTTCTTCCTTTTTAATTTTAGTTCCTCTGTATGAAAGTAGGAACCAAAATTACACTTTTATCCATTTTTAGTTTGAGTATTTGCAGTTCATAGTGGGAGTTTGGAAGTATTTCATTAATTGCGCATTGATTGGGAAATTGCGATGATTTTTTAGTAGTTTTTTTTATCAATTCTGTGATATGTGGTGTGAATTTTTTATTTTTTTTCTTTTTAATACTTATCTTGTCTGTTTGAATTGTTGTTTGATTGGGTGTTATAGCAATAATTTATAAAGCCAAACCAGCCATTACACGACCTATATGAGTAAATGACCACTTCTTAATTAATAAAAGACAGCTTCTAATTAATAAAATTCAGTTTCAAGTTGCTACTGTGAAGAAAATGGGTTATAGAATCAGCTGCAGATAATTCAAATCCTGCAAAAAGGCCTAGTAATAAAAGGTTTTTGGTTCTTTAATTGAATACATTCCCCAATTATTTTAATTGTTGATCATGCATGCTTTAGCAATGCATCTGTTTGGTTATTGTTGATTGTATGCATCACATGACACGATCTCATGATTTAAGAGGATTTATATGCTCTCGACAAGCATTTATAGATGAAACTTTTGTGAACAGATTCCAAGAATCTTCTTAAGATTCCTAACATATTAACAAAACAAATCCATTGTCAGAATAGCCATTGTCCTTAAAAACAAGAATAGTGTTAAAGATGTTTTATATATTGTATTCTATTTATTTTCTCCATATTATTAAAATATATGATTTCAATAACGTTATTATTATATTAATTAATTTTTATGATAGTTTTATTTTTATACTTTTAAACCCTATTTTTTTTAATTTATTTATTCTAACTAAATTTTATTATTTGATTATGCGAATTTTATTAGAAAAATTTTATTATTTTTTTTTATAAATTTTCTCATTAAACAAAGAGGATTATTAAGGATAGAGTAAAGTTTAAAAATATAGACATAAAATTATCCTGAAAATTAACTAATATAACAATTAGACAATCCAATAAAATCTCTTTACAGAACTATAGCAACTTAAATTGGTCTCAAATATTATTATCTTTGCCTTTGGACTCTCTTTTTGTATTACTTCTTTAACTTCAACTGCCTTTAAATAATGTCATACCCTTTTTCTTTTTTAAAAACAATTTGAAAATACTCTAGATTGAATACAAAAAAAAAATTAGATGAATCGAATCCATTAAATAAAATTATAAACTATTAATAGTTATTAGATATTATTAAGTAATAATTATTTATAAAATTAATATAATAATTAACTATTTAAATTATTAAGATCTATATTATAATTAACATATTAATATATCAGATTATCACTATTCAGTTTATAATATTGCGTGGTGGACTAAATTCATTTAAGCTTATAATATGATTTTATGAAAAACTCCTTCAATTATTTTGATCTATGCTATTTTTATTTTATGGGATGTATATGCAAATCTAAAATGATAATTACATGTTTTTATCATAATTTTGTTATTTTGATTCTCTTCGTGTTAAAATAATATATTCTTTTCGATATAAGATTATTCATAATGAATCCATGAAATAAGAGATGCATTTTCATAATTTTTATTTTTCATAAATAAAATAATTATGATTCTAATCCTACAAATATTCCTAAATGGTAAAACTTATTGATTGTAACCTATTAATGCTAATTAACCTTTATTATTCATACTTTATTCTTATTATTTTAGATTGATTGTTAAATTACTCATGATTTTTATAGGACAAAAATTTTAGTTTTACTCTTACGTTTTGTTTGATTTAATTCTATTAAGAAATTTTTTTATTTGCAAATGAATTTCAAATAAAATTCATTTGCAAACGAATTATTTTGTTCGGTGTAGTAAATAATAAATATAAAATTTATTTCAAATAAAATGAATATTGTATTTGATATGATTTGAAAAAATTATCAGAACGATCAATTATTATGACGGAATGAAATTTTAAAAATTTAATAATTATTTTCTGAAAATACAGAAATTTAAATATTAATTTCATTAAGTTTGATAGATTAAATAGTATTTTACCCTATAAATAATAATGAAGAATAATAGAGATATCTTTATATATACTACGGTCTAGTTTGGCACAACTTATGAAAATAGCTTTTCATATGGGGAAAAATTATTTTTCTAAAAGTGATATTTCCAAAAGTAATTAACTGTATATTTGTGTTTGGTAAAATACAATTTAAAAACTGCTTATAAACTCATAAGGGTATTTTTGTCTACTAATTTTTTAAAATTAGCTATGCATTTAATCTAAAATTCAGTTATTTTGAAAAGTTTCAATTTCTAACTTATTCAAATAGTTAAATTTTAGCTACTCAGATAATTACTTTTATTAATTTTAATATTTACCAAACACTATAAATTGAGCCAAAATCAATTTCTCATCCAAAAAAACTATTTTTTCCTTTCTATAAGCTGTGCCAAACAGTATTTATAGTTTCATAACTTAAATCATTTTTATTAGCATCTTTATAATAATACTATTAATTTTTTTTTTGTCATTTTTAATAATATTTTATTTATAATTTAATTAAGATAATATTTTATTTATAACTGTTGTATCAAATTATTATTAATTAGTTTATAATTTTATATTTGATGAAATAAATTTACTTATGAATTTATGGGAGAATTAATATTAATGGCCCATTGGAGGCTTCCATCACCAACTATAGTACCTTTCTAGCAATTTGCCATGAATTAACTCAGATGAGCTAATTAACTAATCGGATAGAGCAATTCGGGTTGAGGGGCTGTTATGGACTGCTGTATTTTTTTACACAGCAGCTTTTTATGTGGTCAATTTTAGCTACTTAAAAAATTTTAAAAAATTATATTTTGATAGTGTTTGATGTAATGAATTTATTGATATATTTTTCATTCTAAACAAAAATGATTTGGACTGTTAAAAATGTATTGGAAATGCGTTAAATCTAGACCGTTAAATATAATATATAAAATTTCTAATATATTTTTAGCAGTCCAAATGATTTTTGTTTAGAATGAAAAATACATTAATAGATTCATTATATCAAACACTATCAAAATATAATTTTTTTAATTTTTTTTTAAATTTTTTAAGTAACTAAAATTAATCCTACGAGAGATTGTTGTGTAAAAAACCACAGCAGCCCCTCATCCCGAGCAATTCAGTGTCTCCATTGAATTCAAGATTGACCGACTTATATTCAAGTCAATAGAACTTCAAGGATACTTGGCCATTGGACCAACGCACACAAGAAGTTCCTATTTAATCTAAATTCCTCATGTGGGATAAGAAATATTTAATCTGACAGTCCTCATGAGGGACAGGAAATTATTAGGCATTAATCAATTTTGATATAATTGTTAATTTAAAAAATATATCGGTTTCATATCATTTTTTTTAACCTTGTTGATAATCAAAATAATTATTTTTAATTAATATAAAAATAAAAGTTTTAGTAATAATATGTCACTTTTAATTAATTTTTTATTGATAATATATAAAAAAAAAATATTATTTAATCCTTAAATTTTAGCCTAATTTAAATTTCTAGTAATAATCTAATCACTCATCGATAATTAAATCATAGCCAGAGTTTGAGTTGTATAATTTAAATTCAAAAACTTTAAATCATATCATAAAATTAAATTTTTTTTTTAGTGTTGAGATAGAAAAATCGATATTACATTTATTATTTATGAGAATATACATTTACCACTAGATTATACAGTTTATATCTTGGTGTGTAAAAAATAAAAATAATTTGAAGTATTGAAAATATATCAACAACTTATTTTTTCTAAATGAATTTCGAATGAATACACCATAATTAAAATTTCTAAAAAAAAATTCAATGAGATTTTATAAAAAGAAACAAAGAAAACTATTAGTGGATGAAAGAAAAATAGAGAGAAAATTTTTCTGAAAATTAATTATTCTCTAAAAAATATCCGTGAAAATACATAATTCATTTCACATATATTTAATAATAAAAATAAAAAGAAATATCATTTTCTTTGATGTATCGATACTTCAAGGATTATTTAATTAGTTTAGCAAAATAAAGAAATTAATTTATTAATTAAATTAAATTTAAAAGATAAAATAATATTTTATTCTTAATAATATATGAAGTAATAATGATATTTAAATTATCCACTTTATATTATTTAAATAAAAATTTTAATTTTCTCTAACAGTAGTACCTTTAACTTGTGTGTCGGTGTCATGATGTTAACTTTACTCGGACTCCATTAGATTGCTTGGCATTTTTTTTTTTTAAAACATACATAAGGACTAAGCAATGACGAATTCATAATTATTTTATTAGAAAGGACAATTTTAAAACATTCACTTCTTACATAAAAATATATATATATATTTATTTATCTTAAAATTAAAATAAAATAAAAAATTCATTGTATAAATTTTTTAATTAATTTATTAAAACATATTATAAAGTCAAAATAATATCAAAAATAAGGTAATTAATATTTGATAGAAAATATTAAAAAAATTTAGAACAATATTATCATTTTTCAAAAACAATTTCAATATATAGGATGAATTCAATTTTTTGTCAAATAAAATATATTTTATAATTTATTAAAACAAAAATAAAAATTAATCTATTAAATTTTTAAATTTTTATTATAAAAATTTTGTCAAGTAATTCTACTCCATCTATTTCTAAATATTTATCATTTTAGAGATTTATATTTTTAAATATCAATTATTTTAGGATTTTAAAAATATTTATTATTTTTCAATTTTACCATTGCTTTATTTTTCCATTAAACATTACCACTAGTTATTTTTATTTCTCTATATCAAAATTAAAAAAAAAAAATCTAATATTTTTTGTTTGTTTAAGCATTAATTTTATTCATGATATTAAAATCTGATATTCAATCTTAAAATAATTTTAATTTTTTATCTTATAATTATTAAACGACATATATTTAGAATAAAGTGAGTATTAAAATTTTGATTGTGTATTAAATAATTTTTTTTTAAATTTATAGAAATTATTTCATTAATTTATATATATATATATATATATATATATTGAGAGAATCGATTATAGGTATATTATAAAAAATATATATATATTTACTGTTAGACTATCTCGGTATATATTTTTATATATTTTATTTAAAATTTATAAAAAATAATATATTTAGAGAATGTTTGGATATCATTATGAAAATTTAAATTATATAATAAATTTTAAAAAAATAATGAATATAAAATTAAGATTTAATCACAAAATATTTAGATATTATTATATTATTTCTTAAATTTATTAAGAGTAAAAAGATTATAAAAATTAAAAACTCTTTTTAAAAATTTCTATAAAAAATAAGCTACATTTTTTAATTTATTTTTTTTACTTAAAATATCCTTTCAATTTTATTTTTTTAAAAATATTTAAATACTTCAACTTTCACTTAAAAATTAAAAATTTCTTAAAATGATTATTTTAAGTGTTTATCCTCTCTTTTCAAAAACATCCAAACACCTCTTATTATTATTTTACAAATCTTCAGTGGGTTGATAATGGATTCCTACTTTTCCTATGGATTTCCAACGAGAATTTTAATAATCTGAGGAAGGCGACATCAATAGCCCAGCTCAGGTTCCTATATTCGGGACAATAAAGTCTAGTACACTGAACCTTTTTATTCACATCTTATCCAAGGAAAATTACATATTTAAAAAAATAATAATAATAATAATAATATCATGTAAAAGTTTTAATTTTATTTGTAATTAATTAAACTCTAATATATATATATATATTACACTCTCTAATATTAATCTACTATGATATTATTTTAATTTATTAATAAATAATATTATAAATTAATTTTTACGCACTACACTAATTTGATAAAAATTAAAAAATTTAGGATAAAAATATTTTAGTCATGAGAATTGAATTCTAATAAATAAAAAATAATTTTTTTATCAATTAAATTAATTTTTGAAAATCTAATATTATAATTTTATAAGTATATAATTGAATTAAATAAAATATTTAAATTTATTTATTTTTTAATATTTAAAAAAAAAATCTATCATATATTTATTATTTAAAAAAATATATATTTACTGTATATATTTTTATTAAAATATATTTAAATCAATTTAAATGTTTATTACTTTAAACATGGGTAAACGTCCACGCAAAGGTATTATTTAGGGAAAAGAAGAAATAATTTCGTTGGTGCTATCAATCATTCGTAGAATTTATGGAATCCCCAACATAATTCCTTGCCAGCTAAGACTGGACTCAAGAATCAAGCTTCTCCTATACGTGCACTCCTCTCCACTCTATCAAATATCAACTCCTTCTATACAATTTCTTGAAGATGCCTTTTCTTTGACCTTAAAAAAACTCTCTTATTGCAAACTTTCTTATTGCATGTCGAGATCCAACGCGTAATTTAATAGTAAATATATATATATTTTTTTATAATAAATTTAATATCAATGTTTTTTTATTAATATTAAAAAAAAATGCTTTTACTAATTTGCAAGTTATTAGGAGTTATTTGGTTGACCTACTAAATACTCTTAATTATCGATTGCTAATATGCGTGTCGCCAATTGAAAAAATTTTTGTTATTTGATTCGCCAACTAAAAACTCCGATTATGACAAAATTTCTTTTCAATCGATAAATCCCATAAGCAGCTATAAACTGCTTTAGTGATTGACGATATATCAATCGCACATTTAACAATCGCTCTACCAAACATCCCCTATTATTACTACCTTCCCTGAAAAATATTTTCATATTTTTATTAGTAGTATTTTTTTTTTTATTTTATCTCTCATTAAATTTTATATTTAAGATGTATTTAATATCTAAAAAATTAAATTAAATATATTTTTATATTTTTATTTAATATCTAAAAAATAAAATTAAATATATTTATTATATTATTAAAAATATAAAAAATATTATTTTATTTATTGTATTCTTAATCTATATAATAATTTTTTTAAAGTAAATAGAAACATTTTTTTTATTCAGATTGTAATAATTTATAATAAGTTCCCTAAAGTCCATTTATGTATTAATTGATATTAATTTTTTTTTTTATTGAATTCAATAATATATCTTGTCATACTTAATCAATTAGTCTATCATTAAAAAAAATTACTTAAATTGAATTTTAATTAATAAGAAAAGGAATATATTTTCTTACTAATTAAATTAATTATTGTGATTAATGAAATTGTAATTTTTTTTATTAAGTTAGGAGTGTTTTCATATCAATTTTTTGTCGATTAATATTAAATTTTTTCTCAAATAAAACAAATAGTAAAATAAAATTTCTTGTCAATTAAATTAATTTACTTGTTTACATTGAACTATTACATAATTTTTTTCATTTATATCAAATATTTATTTGTTGGCTATTAAAAATATATGATAATTTACCTTTTAGAACTTATCACATTTTATATTTTAATCATAATATGTTATTTTAAATATATTAAAACACACACTGAGACATAATCTAATGGTAATTGTATATTTTCTTAAATATCAATTTTCCCTTCTTAATGTTAAAAAAACAAAAACACAAATTAGAAAAAAAAAAAAAAAAACTTAGATCAAATCTCCTCTTATCTAGAATCTAAATCCATTGTCAACCAACGTCAATATTTTCTCTCAGTAATTATAAGCTTCACTCACTTCATCACCAAAATCAGCTCCAATTCCAATCTCACCAATGCTAGCACCAACTCCATCAACAACACGAACACCAATTCATTCTCCTTCTCCTACTTCTTCCACCGTCTCTCCTGCTTTATCTCTAACAACAATAATAAGGATTTCATTTATGATTTTTCTCCCAATTATGATGTTCGATTTATTTTCTTGTGTTTTTAAAACCAACTGAATCCCCCAATGTTGTATGAACATCACCACTAGATTATAATTTGAGTATTTGATTCACAAATCCTCGACAAATGACATGGCTTCAGTTTGTGTCTGTTTAATTTTACTCCAAAAAATTTCAGCTCACAAAAAGAAGAAAGTTTTGATTTTGCTATTTTTTTGTTGATAATAATTGGTGTAGTTTGAGTAGGAAAAATAAAGGGAATAGAAAAAGTGAATATATAATTGTCGGATTGTTAATTTTTTGTTTTTGTAATTGATATTTTGATTTTATGAAGGTGTTTAGATGACCGATCGACAATTACCGATTTGAAATAAAAATATTTTTTTTAGTTGATAAAAATTCTAATTTATCATTATAATTTTTACATACTATCAGATTTTATCGATTTAAAAAAGACGAATCGATAATTAGTTTTTAATAATTAGACATTCAAATATTTAATAATTTTTTAATTATCAATATATGTTGATGTGTGTAACTTTTAAACGGTAATTAAATTTTGTATTTGAATATTCAAACACCCCTTATATTGGATTTGGATGATAATTATCATTTTAGTATGGGAAATAATGAATTACATATGTTTTTATGCATCTAAATTTTTTTTAATCAAATTAGTAATCACACACATCACGTTGTTTTAAATAAATATTTAATGTGAGTGAAAATAATAATTGAATGACTCAATATAGACTTTTATCAAATAAAAAAGATAAAACATCATATATTGTGTGTAATCAGTGATTTTTGTCAATTTAATTTAGATTAAAAGCCAAGACTTTTTAATTTAGAAATGAGTTTAATGCGACTTAATCAAAGCCTTATTGATTATAAATAATGAGCATTTTATTAAATAATATATAAGTCACCTTTTTTTTTTTTTATAACATGGAGAGTAAAAAATCGAACTTGATTATTCATTATATATTCAAAGTTACTACTACTAAGATATTCTTTGGTATGTAAGTTTGAGTATTTTTATCGAGTTAAATTTATTTTGAAAAAAAAAAGTGATTACAGGTAAGAATGATAAAAATTTAAAAAAATTAAATATCTAACTGAATCTAACATAATTTGATAGATTCGGTTTGATTAATTTTTTTAAATTTTAATGAATTTAATTTGATTTATTTTTTTTAAAAGATATATGTTAATTTAATTTGATTTATTTTTTTTTTAAAAATTAAAATAATCAAATCAATCGAGATATATATATATATATATATATATATATATATATATATATATATATATATATATATATATATATTACTGGGTAGGGTACACAATAACTCTTTACGTGTCATATTTTTTAGACAAAATTTTTTTTAAAAATTATAATTTAATAGTATTTAATATAATAAATCTAGTGATATATTTTTTATATTAAACAAAAATCAAATAAATAATAAAAAATATATTATAAATTTTATGTATTAAATATAATAATATAAATTTAACACATTTATAATATATTTTTTTATTTAATTTTTATTTTTAAAAATATTATTAAATTTATTATATCAAACAATATCAAATTATAAATTTTAAAAACTTTTATAAAAACTTTTAAACATCCGAAATGTGGCACATGGTGCACAACCACCCTCTCAACTTGTGACAATATCTGCTAGAGAGTACTACAAACACACGGGCGTAACAGTTGACATCCCATTACTTAGGGTGAAATTAGTTTGATTTAAAAAATTATTAAATTAAATCAAATTATTATTATAATTAAATTATTAATTTTAATTTAATTTAAATATTATTGATTTATCGGTTTTAAATTAAATTTTTTTTATAAATCATCATTATTTTATTATAAATTTTAAAAAAATACCGATAAAATTTCAATAATAAAAAATTTTCAAAAATAATTTAATAATATATAATTCAAAATTTATCTATTTAATTAATTAGTACACTTAAAATTTATATTTTTTCAAGAATTAAACTTTAATTTATTTATAGTTAATTTTTATTAATGATATTTTTTTAAATTATAAATATTAATTAAAAAAATATTTAATTATATATAAAATAAAATAAAATATATTTAATTGTAAAAACAATATATATATATATATATAATTTTAATTTAATTTGATTTAAAATAAAAAAAATAATTAAATCATAAATCAAATCAAATTTTTAATTTATTTTATTTTTAAATTAAATCAAATTAAATAAATTATAAAATTATTAATTTTAATTTAATTTAATTTAATCGATTCGGTCAATTCAACTTCCATCCCATCCATTACTCATTAGCTTAAAAAATTATATAGCAGAATGACAATTTCTAACTAAATATTCTGAATGTTAAAACAATAAAATTAAAGGATAATTTTTTTTTTTTTTCACTTTATTAATAACTTTTAATATATCATATATTATTATTTTATTAACTTATCATTTTAAATAAAATGCCTAATTAAAATCATAACAATAATATACCCATTCCTCCCCCACCAGTTCCTTTCTTGGCATTTGTTAATTTTTCTGTTTATTGTGTAAATCCAATGGGGTAACACTTCAATTTCAAAAAACAAATGAACCCAACACATAGAGTTGAAAATCTTCCATCATTGCCATTAACACGAAGCTTCCATGTGCTCTGCACTCTGAGAAAACAATTTATTTTATTTTATTTTTTTTAAAGAACATCGGCCTAATCTACTCTATAAAAGTCTTTTTACTTTCTCCACTTTCCTCTCTTTTCTTTTTCTTCATTTCATTTCTAATAATTTTCAAAAAGCTTAGAATCAGATCCACATCCACATTCCACCATTGAACAAGAACAAAGAAGAATCTCTTCGTGACTTGAGTTGCGAGTTATAATATTCAAAAAGCTTAAGCAGCAGCTTTTTGGAGACAGACGATGCTACCTGGTGTTTTCGCATCTGGGTAACGTAACTCTCCTCTTCTTTTCTATTAATTTTGAACTTTTATCCGCTAATTTCTAGCGGGGTTCAAGATTTTTTTGAATTAGAGTTGGTCTTTGTGTAGGTCTTAAGCAATGTGGTTGATTTGAACTACCTTGCCCTCTAATTTCGCTTTTTTTTTGCTTAATTTTCACCTAGTAATAGAGACTCACTTGGAGAGAGACTTATTGTTGCCGTTGTTGTGCTGTTGCAGTAATCCGTATAACATTCCAGATTGGATAAATTTTATTTTCTGTATCTATTTTCCATTTTTTTTAATTTTATAAAATTTTCTCTTGCCGTGTGACTGCTTTGTTCTTGAAGCAAGTTGTGCTGGCTTTTGGCATTACCCCATTAATTACAGTTAGCCAAATTTGGAGTCTTTATACCCTTTAAGATAAGAAATCAAATAAAAGCTTTCCTGATAAGGCCCGTTTCTCTTTGTAAAGCGGTGGGAAGGGACTCATGATAGTTACGTGAGCAAGTTTTTCATTGACCGCCGTCTGTTTGTCTTTCTTTGATTTTACTATTTCTTACCCAGTCTCCTTTATCTGCTTGTTATACAGTTGAATCAAGAAATATTAAAGCCCTGTTTTTGAATTTTTTAAACTGTCTTGAGCCATATTGCTGTAACGTTCAATTGGGTTTAATAAAGAATACAGCAAGTTTTTTTTTTTTTATTTCTCTGAGTTATATTTTCTTAAGAAGAAACCCATAGAATTTTTTAGAATTTTTTCTTTGTTGATAAAGATCTGTTCTTGAAGAAAAGTAATTGGTAATATTCTGTAGATAAGTTAGTTGATGGGGGGCAAAAATTCAAGGGAGGGAAGTTGGAGCTCGAATTCTTCTGTTCGTTCTACTTCCTCATCTTCTTGGGGTTCACAACATGGTTATCCTCAGCAATCATATGGACAAGAAAGTTACAGCTACAACCAGGCACCCCAGCAATCATATGGTCAAGAAAGTTACAGCAATAACTACCCGCCTCAGCAATCATATGGGTCACAACAGCATTATTCCTCCTCCCAGAACTATAGCAGCCGTGATAAAAGGCAGCTTGATAGGAAGTATTCAAGAATTTCTGACGATTACAAATCTTTAGACCAGGTAACTTAACTTAGCATGCAGTATTTTGATGCAGTGTGGTTCTATTTTCAGATGAGAATTAAGATGCATGGAGGATATATGGTGGTCTAATATATCTGTTTTTAATTGCTATGATGGATACAGTGCTTAATATCCTCAATGGAGGAGCGTTGCTGGTTTACAAACGTGGTTTCCAAATTCAATTTTTGTTTAAATTGTATTTTAATGTTTGAGAACTCTATGGATGTATGTGGCTCTTACCTTTTGGTGCAACCAATTTAGCCTTATGCTATCATCCTCTATTCTAACAGAATATTCTGGTTTTTGTTGCATTCAAATTGTGGCACCAGACACTTGGGTATCTTGTTTGCTAATATTTTAGAGATTATAGCTGGTAACCTTTTTGAAAAAAAGTTCATCTTTATCAACTGCACATAAACAAGTAGAATAGAACTTTTGGTTTCACTTAGTTTACTTTACTTTACTTCATGTGATGTTTTAGTGAATCTGGACAAGGGTTGATGTGTGGTGTTCTTTTGGTTTTGGACCAAGAAAAAACATGCTTATTAAAAAGTGGCACCAGCATTTGATGCACATGTATCTTTCTAACTAGTTTCTAGATGTCTTGAAGATCTGGCATGGTTTGACGTGCCTTTTCATCTTAAGACGTTGCTGTGCATTCATATCTGAATCTCCTGGCTTTAGACAACATGTTTGGTTCTACTAATCATTTGTTTAGAAGTGTTGTGGATTTTGTACTCATGCTTTATGCATTTTTCCATAAAATGGGTGATCATCTTTCTGCCTATTACAGGAAATTTGAGGTAATCTGAACTTTTATCTTTTTTGCAGGTGACTGAGGCCCTTTCTCGTTCTGGGCTTGAATCTTCCAATCTTATTGTGGGTATTGATTTCACGAAGAGTAATGAGTGGACAGGTTAAACTCTTTTATGCTTGAAGTGTATCTTATGGGACATTTTTTTGGCAATGCTTCTAAATGTGATTTGATGAATAGGTGCAAAGTCATTTAACAGACGAAGCTTGCATCACATTGGAGATGGTTTAAATCCCTATGAACAAGCAATATCCATTATTGGGAAAACTTTAGCTGCCTTTGATGAGGATAACTTGATTCCCTGTTTTGGTTTTGGGGATGGTATGTCTAAGATAACTTGGTAAGTTAGAGTTGAATTAAGAAAAATGTTTGGTAACACGTGTCACCTCTTATGTTGGCAGCATCAACACATGATCAGGATGTTTTCTGCTTCTATCCAGATGAGAGATTTTGTAATGGATTTGAGGAAGTCTTAAGTCGCTACAGGGAAATTGTGCCTCATCTTCGACTTGCAGGTTTATGTCACAATTCTTTAGCATCTTGCTTCTCATCTTAAAGTATCATTTGATGCTGCTGATGGCTTGTATAGCTCATTTTTATTATCATGTTTTGGCAGGGCCTACATCCTTTGCACCCATCATTGAAATGGCATCAACAATTGTTGAACAGAGTGGTGGCCAGTACCATGTTCTATTGATAATTGCAGATGGGCAGGTATTATGCTTTTTCTATTGATATAATCTTTTGTTCAGAAGTGAATAGTGGGAAAGACATACTACTCTGTCCAAGATGGTTCTAACTGACTGAAAAAGTGGATTGATGTTATTATGAGCATGAAAGGAATTTTAGAGTGTTGAAAATATATGTGTTATGATTATTTCTATGTAAAATGGGTTTTTTTGGGAAATGATATCTGGCAACTTTTTAGTTGTGATTGGCACTTTTTCTCTGCGGTTGTTTTAGGTAACTAGGAGTGTTGATACTGAGCGTGGCCATCTAAGTCCACAGGAAAAGAGGACTGTTGAAGCCATTGTAGAGGCTAGGTAACTTGTTTCCTCCCCCTTCTCTCTCTCTTTCTTTCAGTCCTGGTTGTTCTCTAATTATTCATTTGTTTTGTTATAGCAAGCTTCCCTTGTCAATTGTATTAGTTGGGGTTGGAGATGGACCTTGGGATACGATGAGGGCGTTTGATGATAACATCCCTGCCCGGGACTTTGATAATTTCCAGGTGAATGGTCTTTTATATGTCATTGTAGAGTGTGCAAGCTTTCGTGTTTTTTGAGAACTTTTTATTGATAAGATTGTTAATTGTTATTTCTCGCCATAGTTTGTAAATTTCACAGAAATTATGTCCAAACATGTGGATGCATCCCGAAAGGAGACAGAATTTGCACTTGCTGCTCTAATGGAAATTCCTTCTCAATATAAGGCAACAATAGAGCTTAATATATTAGGGTAATGAACTGTTCTTTCCATGGTCCATTTTTCAAGGATTCTTCACTTGAATTGACACATCAATTTTTTGTCATTATAATCTAATTGGGCAGCCGTCGAAAGGGGAATGTTCCTGAGAGGGTTCTCCTCCCTCCGCCTTTATATGGTGCAGCAGCAGGAGGAGCAGCTTTTAACAGCTTGAAACCTTCCCACGCTACCAGTTCTAAGCCAAGTGTTCCTTCTTTTCCAGTCGACAATCCACCAGCCAGTTCAGCTCCACCTGTTCCAACTTCAACTTTTGATAATCAGGTGAGTTCCAAGGTTGGAAATACTTTTTGGAATAAAAAATGATGTTTCTCTCATGTTTGCAATTTCACATTAGCTGATTTGGTTTTGAAGAGGGTTTTAGATTTTGTCCAATCTTTACTTAAAGAATTTCGGAATGCATGCCATGCTTGCCATTTCCTTTTGATGCTCACCACTGTCTGAAAACAAATAAGTTACTGTTTGGCAAATGGCAATAAATTGCGTTAGGGTTTAGGCAGCTCAATTATCTACATTAACTTCTTGCTTTTTTCCCATATTTTGTAACAATATATTGTTAACTGCCTAAAGATTCTGTAGTCATTATTTATGTCACTTTTCTGGTTATGAGCGTAAAAACTCACTCGTCTGGTTATTGCACAGGTTTGCCCCATTTGCCTGAGTAATGTGAAGGACATGGCATTTGGTTGTGGGCATCAGGTAAATTTCCTTGAATATTCTCTTACAATCTTATATAATTCTGTGGAGGAGAAATACCAAGATATTAATGTGAATTTCGTTTATGATTTGTTTTTCTCTATTAGACATGCTGTGAATGTGGAGAAAGCCTTCAATCATGTCCGATCTGTCGAAGCACAATTCAAATGAGGATAAAACTCTACTAAGCAGCTTTGCAGCCCTTGTGTTTTTTATTTAAATAATTTTTTATTTTATTTTTTAAAATCATTCTTTGTGATTCATTATTCAAATATGGAAAATATTGGATCTGAGCTTCAAATGTATGATATGGATTTCAAAGAAATGAAATCAATCCTCCATTTACATTATCCTAACTGGTTTGTTGCTTCTTCTCATTGCTCTTCCATTCCATTAATACTGGCTCAAATTTAAGTCCTACAGTTACAAGACTTGAATACTGAGAATCAGAGAAAAATGAATTTGGTATGCATGTCTGGTAGAGGCGGAAGCTAAACTGACTGAATGGAACAAATCAAATCAAATTTATCAAATCAAATTGAAATTAATGATTTTATAGTTTATTTGGTTTTGTTTGGTTTAAAAAATAAAATAAATCAAAAATTTAATTTAGTTTGTGGTTTGATTATTTTTTTTTTGTTTCAAATCGAAATTATATATTTATATTTTTTTATCATTATTACAATTAAATATATTTAATTTTATTTTATATATAATTATATTTTTTTAACTTAATATTAATTTAGAATTTAAAAAAATATTATCTATAAAAATTAATTAAAGACAAATAAAAAAGAGTTTAATTTTTGAAAAAAAAAATTCAAGTTTTGGATGTACTAATTAATGGAATAGATAAGTTTTGGGTTGTACAATATTGATCTATTTTTAAAATTTTTTTTATTACTGATACAATATTGACAAGTTTTCAGTGTTTTTCTTAAATTTAAAATAAAATAATAATAATTTATAAAAAAAAAATTAATTTAAAATCGACAAATTGAAGGTATTTAAGCTGAATCAAATCGAATCAAAACCGATAGTTTGATTATAATAGCGATTTAGTTTAATTTGAAAATTTTTCAAACTGAAAATATTAATTTGGTTTAATAATAATTCTTTACTAAACCGAGTCAATATTACTCTTAATATCTGGTATGGCTGGAAACTTGAGGAGTATTTAAATGCTTAATTATAAAATTCAATTGTCATTTAAATTTATATAAATTGACAATTGATAAATTATTAATTATTTAAATAAAAATTAATTCTCAATTTTTTTTTCATTCAAATCAATAAAATTTAATAACAAATAAAAATTATCATAACCAATTAAAATTTTTATTAATTAAAAAATATTTTTATCCTCATTCAATAATTAATCTAGTAACAAATATTTGAACGATATTATTACGTGTGGATGTACTTTCATGGGCAAGAAAATTTATTTTATTCCTACTCATCAGGGAGTAGGTCTAGTTGGTGGTATCTATGAGTTCTAGTTTGTTGGCAGTTAGTAGTGCCCAGAGATAGCGAGAAAATAAATTTTGTTTAATACCCAACTGATTTTCTGATGTCGAATTTCAACGGGGGAGATTTTTTTTATTTTTTTTATTTCCAATATGAATTTTCTATGCTTCCAATGATACAGTTATTTGGAAATTATAAGAACATTTTTTTTTTTCAAAGGAAAATATTAAATAGTTAATCTTCAGTCTCTCCGCTCGATTTTCTCTCTTACGTCTCACAAAATTGGACCCATTTGCTCATAAAATGAAATATCGGACTTAATATATCGGCCTTGATTGGAATGAAGATAAAATTTAGAAGAGAAATTAAACGATTATATGTGTTCACGTTAAAAAAAAAATTATTTTAAATTTATTTTTTCAATAAATAAAATTTATTATACTTTTATATATATTATTTCAATATAAATAATAGTTATTAGAACACAAAAAAATGCATTAAAATAATTTTTTATCAATTAAATAAAAAATAAAATTTTATTGTGAAAATTACATTTCTTTTATCATAATTGATAATTGATGTTGATATATGTGTATATATCCTCTTAAGGTTATATTGTGGGTGTTTGGCAACCCAACTGTCAAAATGAATTTATTAAAAAAAAAATTGTTAAAAATAAATTTTAAAAAATAGATTTTGAAATAAATTACTTATATTAACTTAAAAAATTTTAACGTTTGAAAAATTAAATTTATTAAAATGTTAATTATAATTTTTCCTTTATAAAATGACTCATTATATTAAATTTCTTCTGACCTTTTAAAAATATATTAACTCTTCCTGGCGAATGTTATAATATAATACTAGATCCTTTTGTCCAATTTTGTCATTAGTCAATCATACAAGGGTAGTAAAAAAATTAAAATGCCCTTATCCTTTATTTTTAATTAATTACATTCTATTTTTATTTTAATTTTTTTTAAGGTTAAAAAATTTATTTTCATACTTTTGATAAATTTTAAAATAAAAATATTTTTTAAAAATATTTAAAAAATATTTTTATTTTATTTTTTAAAAAATAACAAATAACAAATAAAAATATTTTTTAAAAAATATTTTTTAATTTTTATTTTTAAATTTATCAAAAATATAAAAATGAATTTTTTATTTGTACTAAAAAAATTTAAGAAGAAATAATTTAATTTCTTCTTAAATTATTTTTTAAAATAAAAAATAACAAATAAAAAATAAAAAATATTTTATAAAAA
The DNA here is from genome assembly GCA_948193065.1 of Aleurites moluccanus. NCBI lineage: Eukaryota > Viridiplantae > Streptophyta > Magnoliopsida > Malpighiales > Euphorbiaceae > Aleurites > Aleurites moluccanus. The sequence goes on from CANXYC012325060.1 coordinate 111,724, forward strand.
ATATTTTTATTTATTTTTATTTTAAAATTTATCAAAAATATAAAAATAAATTTTTTAACCTTAAAAAAAAATTAAAACAAAATAGAATGTAATTAATTAAAAATAAAGGATAAGAATATTTTGATTTTTTTACTACCCTTGTAAGGTTGACTAACTGTTGACTAACGATAAAATTGGATAGAAAGGTCTAGTAGTAAATTATGACATTTATTAGGGGGAGTTAGTGTATTTTTAAAAAGTCAAGAGAAATTTAGTGTAATGAATCATTTTACATAAAAAAATTATAATTAACCCTTTATTAAATTAATGTCAAACACCCCAATTACTTATTTTCACATTTCATTATAACGGTCACAGTAAAATTTAATCTCTCCTAAATCAATCGAAATCTTTTATTTTTGGTGTTGTATTTTCTATTTCATATATTTTTTTTTTTTTCAGATCACTTATAATAAAATATTAACTGTTAAAATACTTAAAAAAAAAATGATGTGACTTATAAAAGAAATATATGAAACAAAAAATTAAATACCGAATAAGATAAATGATTTGGATTGCTCCCAACAATATTTTTAAAACCGGATCGATTAAAGAATCGGTGAATACAGATGGTTAGAGGTTCGATCTAGATTAAACAAAAAAAACCGATATACATATATATGTATATATAATTTGACATTTATTATATATATATGATGAAAATAAATATAATTTGACATTTATTATTTTTGATAAAAATAAAAAAATAAAAAAAAATTATGACCCGCTCAAACCAAAAAAATAACCCGATTTTATCGATTCACCGATTAATCGGCTGGTTTATCGGTTTTTTAACTAATTTTTGAGGGATGAATTTTTTGAAACTAATCAGACCGATCCTTGATTCGATTTTTAATTTTTAAATTCCATCAATTGATCCAATCCGATTTGATTTTAACAACATGACCCCCAAAACACCCCAATAATCAAGCAATGAAATGTACATATTACTCAAATTAAGAATCACAATTGGGTTTTTCTTCCTTTCTATTTAAGCAAGCCATCACTTTAAGATTTGAATTTCATGTAATTTTATATACTTGATTGGAGCAATAATTTAATGTGAAAATTTGAGAATTTATAATATAACAAAAACAAGGAGTATTCATTAAATGTTGATAAGAGGCCAATGTATGTGCTGTAAAATACAGAAAAGAGAACAATAATGACACATTTAATGTCATTATTACATTTAATGTCATCACCTGTTTTCTTTAAACCAAACTCCAAATTTCATTCATTATAGATATACATATTAGAAAAAAGCAACTAAACAAAGTTCAATGCATTTTCTTGAAATATAGCTTGAAAAGTAAAGCCCATTTACTTTCCTTTCTGCCATGGAAACTGTCTCTTTTCCTTATCAAAGACTGAGAAATGAAGATTTGTGTGGAGATTTTCAAGAAGAAGAGAGGTTCATTTTGAGACCAACATCAAGAAATTGGCGAAAGTTTAGAAGAGTGCATACAAGGAAGAGATTTAGAGTTAAAATTCCAAGTTTGAGGAGATTCTGGAGAGGGAAAGTTAAGTTGGTTCATTGTGCTTATGCTAAAGTTTTGAAAAGATTGAAAGAAAGTCAAGCTCATTTTGGTGATCTTTTTGCTGGGAATTACATGTTCTTGCAAGTGAATCCAACTTCTTTGAAGTGTTTTGAAAAAGCTTATTATCATAATACTACTGGTTTGCCTTCAAGCTTCCCTTTGCCAAGAATGGTTAATTAGTCCTCTTTCATTGGGTTGGTCTTCCTATAGTTCAGACCTCATTTTGTGAAGAAAATTGAAGGTTGGACATACTAAATTTTTGAAAAATTTAACATTTTTCAAACTCAGGTGCAACCCATCAACAGTTCTTATTGAATTATTGATTGAAATAGAATTGTAATCAGGTTGTTTCCCTTTTATTATCATTCATATAATAATAGATGCTAATAAATTATGTTAGATTGCTGTTATTGGAAGCTGGAAAGAACCCATTTCTCAAATTTGCAGTAATCTATGATTAGACTTCCTATTATAAGAAATTAGTGTAAGTGTAAATTGTATTATTACCATAAATCAAAGAACTATTAATTAGATTGAGCTGATGAAGTGATGAGTGGATTTGTTCTTTTAATCATATTGCTGATGATAATTCAATTTTTAAATTAGATTACTTTTATGTTTCTTTAAATCTTTTAATTCCAATATGAATGACAAATTTTTGTATAGTACCATTAAATTAAAAAACTTTTCATTCACTGGTATTAAAATTTTCTTTAATATAGAAAAATTTCGAATTTGATCTTTAATTGAGATCGAAATTAAAAAAAAAAAAAAAAAAAAGCTTATTTAGTATAAAGTTGAAATTTTTATTTTTGAAAAATACAATCATTTTGATACTATGAAAAAATATAATTTAAAACTAATGCAAAGTTGTTTTGAAGTTTGTAAACTAATTTACATCAAATTTACTTTAAAAATAATTTTTAATTTAATATAATATTTTTTCTCAATAACAACTAAATTGATAATATCATACCGACATTTATACTTACATAATATAAATAGAACTTCTGGAAGATCCTTTTTTTTAAAGGGTTATTTATAAAACAATTCATAAAATTTTACAAGAATTATAATTTTGCATAAAATTTCAATTTTAATAAATTAGATATCATTTTTTAAATTTTTTGTAAATTCATAAAACAATTCATATATTTTTATAAAAATTGCAATTTTAGTATGAAATTTTAATTTTAATAAATTAGATAATATTATTTTAATTTTTGATAAATTTTACACCGTTTAGATTTCAGAATAAAATTTCGCTATTAAATATGACGTGATAATTTTTATTAATATTTTTACCATATACTAATATGATTGGAAATTAAAAAAAAAGTTATTTATAAAAAAATCTTGAATTTTTTCTCAGAATTTGTAATTTTTGTTTAAACTTTCAATTTTTGATAAAATATTGTGCCAGACAAAATTTCAGGCTAAATTTTCAACAGTCAAATTTAATATGAAAATTTGCACTTCCGTCGACACCACTACATCCGTCATCCCCGCCGTCGCTCGAGTCTTGCCTCTAGTGATTTTGGTAATTTGCTTACTTTTCATTTTCCATATTTCTATTTTCATTTGTCTTTTGAAATAATTTCGTTTTTCAATTTGATGTTTTATTTTTTTAATTTTCAGTCATATTTTATCGTGACAAAAATAATAATAAAATTTATTATATCAGCATAAATTTTTATTATTATTTTATCATGTTAGAATTTAATTAGAAATTAAAAAAAGAAAAAAAGAGAAACAAATACATTCAAAAAATCAAATGAAAATGAAAATCTGGAAAACAAAAAACAACCAAAGGAACAAAGATCACTAAAAATGAAGGAAACAACCATCAATGCTGGAGCGATGGCAGCCATGACCGACCTGGCGGCGTTGATGATAGTGCAAATTGCCACGTCAAATTCCGTGTAAAATTTGTTAAAATTTATAAAAATGTGATATAATTTGTCAAAATTAAAAATTTATGTAAAAATTATAAACTTTTGACAAAATTCATAATTTTTTTTAAATTAAATTTTTTTAATTTTTAATTATATTCTAATATGATAAAAATATTAATAAAAATTATTACTTTGTACTTAATCGCTAAAAATTTGATATAATTTTTTATTGGTGAAAAAATTATCAAAATTTAAAAGAATATAATTCAATTTATCAAAATTGAAATTCATGCAAAAATTATAATTTTTCTAAAATTTTATGATCTTTTCTAAATAAATTTTTTAAATGTGATGATTTTTTTCCTTACTTGGATATACTAGAATTGACCGTCCTATAAATATATATATACCTTTACAAAAGAACAAAGAAATTAGAATATGAGAAACACTCTTTGACTCTTGTGAACCAAAGTGTGTATTCGGACTTGGGAGGACACGATGACATGGGAAAGGCCAGGGGTGATATTGGATTGAATCTTAATGAAATGTGTAATATTCGTCTTATTTAATAAATAGAGTAAAATATATTTTTTAGTTTGAAATTAAGTTGGATTCAATTTAAATATAAGTGATATAATTTATTTTAAATTCAATTTTATTTAGGTTCGATTTAAATACGAGTGATATAATTTACTTTAAATTCAATCTTATTATTTATATATATATATATTATTTTTAATATTATATTTATATTTTTCAATTTTTATAATTATTTTTATATAAAATATGAATTATATTATATGAATATATAAAAAAATATATAAGTAAATATATACATTAAAAATAATATTAAAAATATTTTTAAAAAAATATAAAAATAAAAATATAAATAAATATTATTCTCATTTCAAAATAAAATAAATAAATGATATGAATATTTTTATTTTTAAAAAATTTGATTTAAATTATATAAAATCCATCTCAAATCTCCTCCCTAGAAAAGGCCTAGCTGCATGTGGTTAGTATCTATCTTGAAGGAAAATGACTAGAGAAAAACTGAATAGTGTTTGCTCTCCAAGTAGACCTTTTTATTCACAACTAATTATATTAATGACATAGCCATAAGGCAGCTTTATTACACACACGTCTGCACAAAATATTACTGGTTATTTTTTTATTAAAAAATAAATTATTAATCCTATTAATTATAAATTTACAATCACCGCTGTTAAAATATAAATTTTACGTGAATTAAATCAAAAATATTAAATGAATATATATATAATTAGATTTTTTAATTTTAATAATTAATTTTGAGATTAATACTCATATGATTATATAAATTTTCAATATTTATAATAATCGCATGTATTTATCATTTCCAATTTAAGTTTCTCATATGACATATCGGTAATATTGAGAGAGTAAAATTACAAGGATCACCAGTTATTGATCTGAGTTTACAGAGCCAATCCAAACAACAAAACTAATATTTACGGATAAGTTTCATACGTGATACTCTAACTTATGGCTCGCGCACATAATGGTGCTCAGACTTTAATTCGTTATTTAAAAATCATCCAACTATATACAATGGTCACTTAAAAGTACTTATGTCAATATTCCGTTTATTTCCTTAACGGAACACACACGTGACATTTTTTTACTTAAAACATGACACGTCGGATGTCAACTCACCCAAAAATATTTTCTCAGCGCGTATGCTTGCATTTCAAAAAAAAAAATCTCTTCTCTCTGAACTCACAGTATCTCATCTTCTTTCTATTTTGACTTCTTCCTCTCTATTCACTTTCACTTTCTAACCTAAAAATCGAACTTAAGTACGAAACTATTACTTACCCTTGCTCAAATGGAAACCAGAGCACCAGGTTTGTCTTTTAGTGGTGCCTTTTTTATTCTGTTTTCTTTTAGTTTGGAGTTTTGTGGGTTTGGATTTTCGAAATTGAATATTGATTCAATGTGGTTGTCTGTTTGTAAAGTAGTAAAATTTATATATATGACAATATAATATTTGATTAAACTATTATATAATGCACAGTAGAAGCTAGGGTTTTGAAGTCATTCTGTTAGTTAGGGTTTTGGAAAATTAGTTCGGGTGTGGGGCATTACTGTTAGTTCGGGTGTGGGGCATTTCTGTTAGTTCGGGTGTGGGATATTTCTGTAAGGGTTAAGGTTTGGTCTGTTAGTTAGGGTTTTGTTTAATAATGCCAAATATTATACTATTTTTTTTTTTTTTTAATTTGGTATGCTGCAATTTGAAATTGAAACTTTCCTATTTAATTTACAGATCTAGATGCCCTATTTACAGTATATGTACATTATAATGGACATAAAGGGGAGTACAATTATTTTGATGGGGAGGTTGCATATATGTGGAGCTGTCATCCTGATACCTTCTCTATAAATAAAATTGATAACTTGCTTTATAGTTTAGGAGTGAGGAGTAATATGAGGTATTGGTGGTGGCAACCTGATAAGGATTTCAAAGATGGACTCAGGTTGATAGGAAGAGATGCTCATGTATATGAGCTTGCATTGACTGCAGTTGATTTTGGGGAAGTTGATGTTTATGTAAAGCATGTCACGGGAGAGCAGTTACACAATGAAGTTGTTTCCACCTAGGATCAAAGGAAATTGGTTATTGAGGATTTGGAAGAAGAATACAATACCAACAATGCTACAAAGGGTTCTGTGGATTCTGGAAAATCAAATGAAGAAAAAGCCAAAACTACAAACAGTAAAACCCCTGTTAAAAGCAACACAAATAGAGGGCTTCCATACTTACCAATTGAAGGAGGCAATTCAATGGTTGACATAAAACAAACTATTCCAGTAGCAGCTGAACAAGAGAAGTCATTCCAGATCAATCCAGAAGATATTAACCTAAATTGGTTTAACTCTCAGCATACAGGTGATAATCTTGCTCAAGCTTCTGAAGCAACTAACCCTGAAATTCAAGCTGAATTTCATACAAGTAATTCAGTTGCTCAAAATTCTGAAGCAACCAATGCAAATCAAACTGATGCACCAGGCATTGATGATGATGATGACCTTTTTTATCATCCAGATTACAACTTGGAAGAGATGGATGATGACCTAGCTGAAGTGTTAAATGAAACAAATAGTAATGAGGTTGTGAGACAGAAGGGAAGGCCTAGAGGGATGGGGGAATCAGTCAGAGTTGAAGAAGATGATGTAATAGGGTAAGTTGAAGATGACCAAGAATCAAATTATGCAAACAGTGATGAGTTGCACACTGAATCTGGTTCTAATGAAGAAGGGAGACATAGATATGATGAATTTAATGCAGAACGAGATATGAAGGATCCCACCTTTGCAATAGGCATGATTTTCAAAGATAGGTTTGAAGTGAAGGAAGCAATCAATAATTGGGGAATAATAAACAGGTTTCAAATCTGGTTCCCAAAAAATGATAAGAAGAGGGTGGAAGCAGTTTGCAAGAGTACAAACTGCAGTTGGAGGATTTACGCGTCAAAGTAATTCATAAATGATGTACATGACAACACTTTCCAAATCAAGGTTGCTAATTTCCATCATACCTGTGGAAAGGTCCACAAGAACTTCCATCTTACTACTAAATGGTTAGCAACCCATTATATGGAAGAGATAAGGAAAAATCGTAACTGGTTGCTAACATCATTTATAGCCAGGGTACAGAAGGATTATATGTATACAATTGGAAGGATGAAGGCTTGGAGGGCAATAAAACTGGCACTATAGAAGATTAATGGAGATGAGGCAAACCAGTATAGTAAACTTCATGATTACAAGCTTGAACTACTTAGACCTAATCCTAGGTCTACAGTGATATTGAAGGAGGAAAAGGGAGAATTCCATGGCATATATATATGTTTGGCAGCCCTTAAAGAGGGTTACAAAGAGGGTTGCAGACCCATATTGTGTCTTGTTGGTTGTTGGCTTAAGGGGAGATATGGTTGCCAATTACTTTGTGCAGTTGGGATCGACCCCAATGATTGTATATATCCAATTGCATATGTTGTGGTCAGAAGTGAGAATAAAGAAAATTGGGGATGGTTTTTAGAGAATTTAAAAGGTGATATAGAGATGCATAACTCTCACCATTGGACCTTCATGTCAAACAGACAAAAGGTAGCTAGCTTTCTTTTTGTTGTAAAAAAATTGTGTACATCAATTAGATGTTCTAACTATAAACATATTTCATTGTCTTATGTATACAGGGACTAATTTCCATTATCAATCAAATGTTTCCAAATTCAGAACACAGAATATGTATGAGACATCTGTAGACAAATATGAGAGCAATATTTAGAGGAAAAGTATACAAGGATTTGCTTTGGAAGTGCGCTAGAGCAAGCTACATGAGTTGGCTTGAGGATTGCTTGAAAGAGGTCGAAGAGAAGTCTAAAGAATACAGAGAATGGCTTAAAGCAAGGCCATGTTAAAATTGGAGCAGGGCTTACTTCAAAGTGCATACCAAGTGTGATATCTTGTTGAACAATATGTGTCAGTGTTTCAACAAGTATATCTTAGAAGTAAGATCAAAACCAATTCTAACTATGCTTGAAATGATAAGAAACCAGTTGATGAGGAGGATTGCAAAGAAGAACAAAGAGATACTGAAAGCACAGGAGAAAAACTTATTATTGTGTCCAAAAATTCAAAAGAAAATGGACAAATTAAAGGAGTTGTTAGGGGATTATTTCCCAACATTTGCTGGGTCATGTAGAGTCCAGGTGCATGGAAAAGGCCACTAGGTTGTGATGGACTTAGAAGCAAAAACATGTAGTTATAGAAGATGGGAATTGACAGGGCTACCATGTGCCCATGCCACTGCAGTCATTTATATACAAAATCAAATACCTGAGCAGTATGTGGATCCTCTTTACCATGTAGCAACAACATTGAGAGTTTACAGCCACACAATTGAACCAACAAATGGACTTTCTAGGTGGCCAAAATCTAATAGTTCATTCCAACTAACTCCCCCCCTCATTAGTACAGAAAAAAAAGAGGCAGAAAACCTACAACAAGAAGAAAGGAGGCTGAAGAGTTAGAACATACAAAAATTACTGGAAATTTGAAGAGGAAGGGTTTGGTGCAAATGAGATGCAAAGAATGTGGAGAGATTGGTCACAACAAGAGGTTTTACAAAACCACCCAAGTTCCTCAATCTCAAGTAATTACATATTTTATTTATTTATTTATTATGCTTAGTACTTTGTGACACTGTATAAATGAATATTTTCATTATTTTAGGTTGGTCAATCATCAATGAATACAAATAGTGCAAGGCCAGCTGCCAACATTGGAAATAAGGTATTTAATACATATGTTAGTGTGCATTGATTCAAGTTTCAATGTATTTATTAGTAAACTAACTGTCAACTTGTATTTTTCAACAACAAAGGAAGCACAAACAACCAACTCAAACTGAAACTATGGACACTGATGGTGCACCTTGTGATATAAGCATTTGTTTACTTTATATTAATGTTGTTGCAATATTTACTGTCATAGTTGCCAACTGACCTTGATTAACTTTACATATGACACAACTTTTTTACATTGACAGATATATGAGTTGCAACAAGGTAAAAATATGCATATTTATTTAACTCAAGAAAGTCAAGCCAGACAGACTTTCCAACACCTAAGTGGAGATAAATATGGCACAACAAATATGAGATCTCCAAAGTCCAGGACATCAACCTCAAGAATGCAACAAAATTAGCTGACTGAACTAGGGTTTTGAACTTATTACAAGCCATATTATTTTTTTGTTGGATGGCTAATTGCTTTTGAATTTTTATTTTGCAACATTGTTCCGTGAAAGATTAACTTCTATCTTTTTTTGTTTGTGAGTTATTGGTCACATAAATAATTTTATTTATATTTTGATTATGTATGGGTTTTAGATTATGAGCATTTAGATGATGATTCAAAGTTTAAACTCTTTTGCAACAATATAGTCAATGAGTTTCAACTTTGAAATCATGCAGTGAAATTAAGGATGCACATGTTTTTTGTAATGTAATTATAAACTTATTATATTTGTCATAAAAACAGTTGCAGTTTTCCATTATAATTCTTAATTTTTTTTTAATGATTTATAATCAATTTATGATTTATTTGTTTTGAATATGCCACTGATTTAAGATTGATTATTAATCATGTTAGTGCAAACATGAAATTAACAAAATAAGAGAATAGGCAATAAAAAAAAATCAAGACACATGAGATAACCAGCTCCTTCCTTTACCATTCAAATATTACTTTTAAATATTACAAAATCATTAAAGTGGGTACCCAACTTCATCATATTAGATAATCTACATTAACCCTACCCATTTGCCTAACTTATATTACATCCAAAAAATCCAGTACAATGATCACTTTTCCTTTGCACACCATGAACATACAACTGGTATACAAATAATTATTATCACAACAACCCAAATAAATAACTTTCTAACAATCATCATTTTGTGTTTCTTCTCCAAAACTTTTTTCTCTTTCTCTAATCTATCGCTCTTCCTCAATAAAGCATTGATCACATTCTTTGCTCTTTCTGGGAACTCAGGATCCACCCACGCAAAGTACCTACATCTTCTTCTCTGAGTCTGAAATAAATAAATACCCAAATCAAAACCCTAAATCATTAAAGACAACATGCAACAAAAAAAAGTATAAGTTTTCACTCACCCAGTAAAATGGACATCCATAGAATCGTCGGCCTGGGTTTACCTCTGTCCATGAGGTTCGAATGGGTGCTTCTTCTCCACATTCGCAAATCGGTGTTCTATATGTAGCCACAAACTCAATAACACCGTAATCATCGCCTGAGGAAGTCATAATACTTAGCTTTGATAAGAAACAAATGATTTTATTAGGTATGAGAAAGAAAGAAATGATTTTCTACTTTATTTGATCTAAGATTGTTAAATATATAAAGAGTCAAAATAAAAAGAAAATGAGATATAGTGAATTCAGAGAGAAGAGATTTTTTTTTGAAATGCAAGCATACGCGCTGAGAAAATATTTTAGGGTGAGTTGGCATCCGACGAGTCATGATTTAAGTTAAAAAATGCCACGTGTGTGTTTCGTTAAGGAAATAGACGAAATATTAATAGAAGTACTTTTAAGTGACCGTTATATATAATTAGATGATTTTTAAGTAATAAATTAAAATTTGAATACCATTATATGTATGAGCCATAAATTAGAATGCCATATGTGAAACTTACCCATTATTTACACATCATTTTCACTAGACTACGACCTCATGTGATGCAACTGAAAATTAACTCAACCATGATTAATGTATATCACGTGAACGGTAGGGGACTGGGTTAAAGGTCAGGCCCCCTCTAACTGAATGATGGGGACTTTTGTTCACAAGAGATATAAGTGTTAATATGAGAGAGGACAGAGGTTGATAGGACAAACTTAGTTCAACAAAGTTTTGTCATAAACAAAAAATAATGTCTCAAGGCATATACCACCAGCTGTAGACCTGATACCTATATCCTGTTATGTCAATTCTTATCCTTAGGATTGGGTGGTTAATCTCCATATTTTTTTTATTTACTTAAAATAGATATAAAAATAATATTTAAAAATTTAAAAAATATTAATAAATTTTTTGAATATTTAAATATAAAAATAAAATATTATTTTAAAATTTAAATTATTTTTTTTAAAACAGTATTTTTAATATTTTATTTTTAAAAGGCTATATTATGAGGTTTTGCCCTCTGTTTAATTTTAATACTGATTGCATTTCTTTAAAAAAAAAAAAAAAACCTTAATAAAAGTTCAAGTTGCAAAAATATATATAACTATTTCAAGTTTATATGATCCCTATTAATAAATTGTAAAGAATTGATATGGATTTGAGAGAATAAGTAGTAAATACTTATTAAATTTTATTCATCCAAAATAAGAGTAAATGTAATATTTGACTTTGATGGTATTTTTTTTTGACTTTGATATTACTCTTGGGCCAGGTCTACCTTACCAACCTAAAGCCCACATCAATTATCCTTTTCATAAAACGACGTGTTTTAGATCTAAACGAGGCGTTGAACTAAACGATGCGTTTTCGTTCAATTTTTTATCCAATTAAAAATGGTAAATTTAAAAAAAAAAAAAATTAAGAGCTTGAAAGGGTTTTCGTTTTGTTTCTGGTTTTGAGAAACTCTGCAACTTAAATCCTACTCTCACGCAATCACTCTCTCAAAAACCATGAAACTCTTATTTGAATCAATTTTTGGTACTCTCTTCAGTTCCTTTTCGAATTCATAAATTAACAATCGGAGAATTACAAAAATGTTATCAATTTTACAGTTTTATAGCTTTTTCAAATGGGAAACTTATGATCTGATTGGCCATTTCAGGTCACCGGAAAATACTACTTCGTGGGTTTGGTCGCCGTTACTTTGCTGCTTCTACCGAGGCATACGCCAAGCGAAATTATGCTAACAATGTTTCCGAGTACAGTACTGTTGTTGGCTCTATCACTGCTCAACGCAGGTCCTTCCTTTTTTTTTTGAAAAAAAATACAGCGTTTAATCTATGTTTTTGTGTATGTTTAAGTAAATGTGTAAATGGGTTTTTGTTGGTTTGGATAATTAGGCATTTTCTATTGAGAGATGTGTATGATGATATGATTCTGGATGGAGTTCAGCCTACTCGAGATACATTTCATTCTTTGATCGTTGGGACAATGAAAGGCTCTCGGTTGCAGGATGCTTTCTTCTTTAGAGATCAAATGAAAGCAATGGGTTTGGTTCCTGATGTATAGTTTCTTTCTAGTTACTCGTTGGAATTCTGGAATTGACACCTTATTGCTGTTTATTTTTTTATTTTTTTAAAACTAGAGTTTGTTTCTTTTAATTAATGAAAGTTGGGATCTTCAGCAGTATTTACTGATTAAGATAGTAAATTTGAGTTGCTTATGTGACCTTGTTCATGATTTGTAGAAACCCAATTTTGATTTTCTGGACTACTTTTTAGTTGATTAGAAATACCCTGATGAAAATTCAGTGGTTTTCAACAATCTTAATTTATGGAATTTCATTGTGCTTTCACGAATAAATTAAGTTGTGGGATCTATTTAAGTTCTGGATTTCTTTTCACTAAAATTGTCAGTTGTATGTGTCTGAGTGTATGGCATTGCATATGTATGGTCAATTCTGTTTAAAGTTAGCCTTTTCTTTCTTATGGGGAGTTTCATTGTTCTAATGTTTTGCTTTTACAATAAGTGGCCAAAAGGGAAATCGGGTGGGAATTTTTGTTTGTTTGTTTATTAGACCTGATAAACAAATCAATGTGAAAAGTAACTAAGATGATTCTGTTCGCTTATTGTAATCGAAATGGATTGCGTTTGTGTTATAGGTAACCTTATACAACTTTTTGATCTCAACATGTGGGAAATGCAAGAATTCTGACCAAGCAGTACAGGTATGTTTTTGCTATACTTTTAATGTTGGATATGGAACCATCTTTGTGCTGAAAATTTATTGTTTCAACTTTGTTTGTTTTCTCTTAATTTTGAAGATTTTAGAAGAAATGAAGAAATTCGAAGTCAAGCCAAATGGACAAACCTATGTCTGCCTACTTAATGCATGTGCAGCAGCTGGTCGATTTGATCGGGTGTATGCCATTTCTTTCTTGGTCTCTGTCCTTTTTCAACTTCAATAAGTATGCACAGAATTCTCATCTTAATGGCGGTACAATGAAAAAGGTCAGAATTTGCATGTCTTTGTAGCTTTTAAGTGCAATTTCAGCTAGGTTAAACTTCTTAATGAGGTGCATCTGTGCTTATGGAAGTTTTTGAGATCATATGGTTCCTGAATCAGAAATAATTGAGTATTAATTATTTGCTTGCTATGAAGGCATTACTGGCTGTCAGTGGATGATAAATGTTTAATTATATTTTCTTGCTATGAAGGCATTACTGGCTGTCAATGGATGATAGTCAAAATGTTTTATTATCTGCCTATGGTACAGCTTAAGAATTAATATCTAATCGCTGAACTCTTAGACTATTTCTTGAGTCAATAATTGGCTCCGCACTTGGCTATTTAGTCTTTCAAGTTTTATTTTGTTGACTAGTATACGCAACAGGATCATTTAATGTGAAGTATGTTGCAATTTTACAGGTATGCAATTGTCCGTGATATGACTGCGGCCGGTGCTGGTTTGAACAAGTTCTGCTACGCAGGACTGATCACTGCACATATGAACAAGACACCGGTATCAGATGATACAACCACCAAAGTAATTATCAATATTTGCTTTCTTCTTTGAATAATTTTTCATTCTTTTAATTTTAAAGTTTTTCTAATATCATCCTGTTGTTCAAAGATAATTGAGTTTGTTGAGCGATCAAAGGGATGGTCATCTGTTGACTCATCAAGTTACAATGCTGAAAATATGATGATGGGTGTTTCTGAAGAGGAATTGTATAATTTACCTACTGCTGATTATGTTCATAGGCGTGGGGGATTCTTGAATAAACAACTAACTGTATATCATGTTGCACTTAAAGCTTGTGCAGACCTTAGGAATGTTGAGGTATCATCTCGCATCTCTAGTCATTTTTTTCATTTGCCATTACTACATGAATAAATTTCTACCAGCCTCAGTGATATTTTCTGAAAGAAATTTTAATATTTTGGTCATTACAGGCGATGGAAACTCTTTTAGAAATGCTTAAGAAGGAAGGGAAAACTCCTGATGTTTTCATTGTGATGCAAACAATGAGGTATATTATTGTCTATAACTAAGATTTTTGGTCAATACTGCTTAAGTTCACTGCGCACAGAGTGATGCGGAATATACAGGAAAACATTTCCTTTTTTGTTACGTGCAGATATTTGGATCTGGTGCCAGATCTGATTATGAGTGCATGAACTTGTTCACTCTATGTTTACAACTTGTGCTTCTGTTTATTCATTGGTTCTTCTATTGCAATTAATAGAGTGGTACATTCATTTGATGATTGGCTTCTATGTCTGTTCCCTTTTGTTATGTACCTTTTCTTGTTCCATTTCCTTTTCCTCATAAATGTAGTCTTATAACTTGGTGGAGATTTTAATGCAATGAGGGTGCAATGCTTGAGATATCTTTTTGGGACATAAACAAAGAACCCCTAAGAGTTATCTAAAACATGTTTTAAGACTGTAGAAGAGCCTAAATGCCGGGTTGTATAAAATTCAAGAACCAAACTTTTGAATTTTAAAGAAGGAAGACCAAAGTTCTTATTAAGCCGGTTTGTTATTGGCATAAGGGTTTCTGCTTTATTATTTTTTTTTTTCGAGTTTATTTGTTAATATTAGCATCTTCTAAGTTAGGAACACGTATCATTGAAGAGCAATGTAACATATCTTTACTTTTTAGTGGAATTCATACCTGATGTTCCACTTAATAGAGGCACTCCCGGGAAGTTTACTTCTGCAGAAGCCTTTAGTTACTTTTGAATTTTTGAACTCTTGTGATTTCTTATGCCCAGAGCATGAGCCACTTTTCTTGTGTGTGCTACATGGTGTAAATGAAGTTCTGGGTCTAGTTTAAATTCTATCCTTGCAGACAAGGTATAATGCGTTTTCTTAAAGGAATTTACTGCTGCATGAACATATGTCCTGATTATTGACAATGGTGATGACTTGGATAGATTCTATGGGAATTTTGTAATGTTATGGCCCTTTTTTTTGTAGAAAGTTCCGATGGTATGTGTTGCTAAAAATATATATATATATTTGGGAGAACAAATTAAAAAGAAATTGAGAAGTTTATTTGTTAACAATTTTTTTTATATGGTTCACATTTTATTGAACTAAGAGCTTTAACTAGTAAAATGTAATACAAGTTGTTGGGAGGGAGAAAAATTTTATGCGTTGCGCACTTGGGCCGGTAATGCTGGCTAGTATGGAAGAATATCTCAAAAAATAATGATAGTGAAAATAAACTAACTTCAGATAGATAATAGGCAAGAGAAAAAAAAAACACAGAATTACATGGATTTTGTATGATTTTAGTTATAGAACAAGATGAGGTATACGAAGTTAGCTGAGATGATTTGGTGTGGGCATATCGAACTCAAATGAGTATGTGCAATTGCATTGGTATGCTTTGTGTGTTCCCAATATGTGGCATTGTGAGAACAATGGGTAGACAAGAAAGAACAAGACTTTAGCTAAATTTGGTTGGATGTTTATTGATCATTTGATAATCCAAACATATGAAAATATAAGAAGAAAGATAATTCATTGCTCAGTAGTAGGCTGTCTCATTACTATGGGCTGCTTCTTCTAAGTAAATCACTTGTTGGGTATAGTGCAGTTAGACCTAGGTTAATCTTATATCTGCACTAAAAGAATTGATCTCAGTTGGACATTTCAGCTGCACTATATTTTGTCTCACACTTCTGTTTTTTGTTCAGGTGCTACCTACAGTCTGGAGACATTGATAATGGTCTTAAAACTTTTGAAGAATATATGAACGCCGGGAAGCTTCCTGCAGTAGAACTATATACGGTAAGTTTTGGTAACAACAATATTATCTGTGATCTGAGTGTAGCATATTAATCTATCCGATAAGTTGAATTTTAATATTAACAATAGTGTTTTGTCATTTTTGTTTTCTTAGAAATTCAAAGATTAATGTAGCAATAATATTGGAGATAACTCAATATCCGAAATTAAGTGTCTCTGCGACTTCTGTATTCAATATATACAGGTTGCTAGGTTTCCTTATTTGCAAATACCTTCCATCTAAAAATTTCCTTCATTACTTATTCTTTTCATTTATTTGTTCTTTGAAAAGATTTATGTGCGCACTGTTGCATATAATGTAAAACTGTTGGGACCTTGCCAAAAAATATGTTAGGGGTACTCTCGGCTCTTAGTAGGCCTGTTCAAGCTTCTACCTTTTCTCCTTTTGGCTATTTGCAATTTAGATGATAATGGTCACATATTCTTAAAGTTGGGTGAATTTTTGTGGTTGTAGACACTTGTAGAAGGAGCCATGGTAGGGTATACTCCCAAGGGAATGCAACTTGCTCAAGACACACTGGTATTGCTCAGTTATGATCTCTTTGTTATATTGCAGATGTTATGATCATTATACTCAATATACGGCTCCTTGGACAATGCAGGTGAACATGAATTCCAGAAACTTTTTCTTGAATCCTAAACAAGGAAGTGATCTCCTCCTTGTAGCAGCTGGTGAAAAGGTGAGAAAAATTGCCAGTACATTTTTTGAAAAATATTGCTGTCTTGAGTTGCTGGGAAATGGGAGGGAGATTGAAGATACTAGTATTTAATTCCAGCATTTCTTTGCAGACTGGTGGATATACGATTGCTAATTTTATATGGGACCTGATGCAAGCTCGTAAAATAACGCCATCATTTCCAGCTGTGAAAGCATATTACAATGGACTAAAAGTGAGTCTTCTAGCTTCCATGATCATTGAGGGATTTTGTACTGGTCAAAATGTGTATGCTTTTCTTTTCTTTTTTGGTTGAGAATCCAAATTAAAGGAGTTACATAGTTGTATGGTGAAAATTTTCAAAATTATTTTACACCTTCCTGTGATGTTAATCCATCATATGCATGTGTTAGTGAAAGTGAGTGCTTAAGTTGATGTCACTTATGAGGGGACCCTATAGCAGTTTAGTCCTTGCATACTGAGCCAGACTACGAGTCTCTGTGATTTTATAGACAATCCAAATTGTTCTTTCCTCTAGTTTTAATTTGAAGTTTCTACTATAAGGTGATGAAACTTGTTGGATAATGCATCACTGTTTTTATGTGTTTCCTTAGACCTGTAAATGTAAGTTGATGCCTGCATTATTTAACATTGGTCCTAATCTTCATAATTGCGGAGAAAATTGTTCTAGCATAATCAAATACTTTTTCAGAATATGCAATTAAACAAATGTCCCTTGGTGTATGAATAATTTGGAACCGAAACTGCAAATACAGTGTGAAGTTTATGTTAATTGGTTACTGAAATGCATCTGCTCGTTTTTTTTTTTACTTCGTTTTTGGTTCTATCAACTGTTTTATATTTCCTGGAGTTATTGGTTAAATGCCCTGCCTTATATGTGCTACTCTGCTAAAAATTTGGTGATATCAAGCTAATTTAACAGAACTTCTTGGACCATTGATGTTTTATATATTTTCTTCCATCAGTTCTTTTTTTTTAATGCCCATACAATTTATTGCAGGAACGTGAGATACTGGAAGACGATCCTCGACTGATACTGGTTTCTCGTACGTATGACAACCTACGCTTAAAATTTGGAGGTGGACCAAGGCAATAACTGTTAGACAAGGGAAGGAATGATTGTCTGCAGGATATTTTACTGCAATATTTGTTAGATTAGGGAGGGAATGATGGTCTGCAGAAATATTGTATACAGAACATTTTTTATTGTATTAAACAATGAAACAATAATGCCATTTGAAGTGAAAAATATAACTTCAAAGAGGTGTCGGTACTGTTTACTGACGAAGTGTAGGAATTAGTCTTTGGTGCATAATTGGGATCTCATTGTTTTGAAATTTTGATTTTTTTTTTAAATCGGGTTTGATTTTCATTGTCTTGAAATTTTGATTTTTTTTTTAATCGGGTTTGATTTTCTTCCATCAATTCAATAATTTACCATTTGCTTTAATTATTAGTAATAACAGTTTATTATTGTAATATTTAATAAAATTATTATTAATTATTAGTTATTAATATATTAAATAATTATTAAAAATAAAAATAAATTTTTATTTTTTATTTAAATATTATTTTTAAAATGATGATTTAATTTTTTTATTTAAATAAATAAGAATTATTTTAAAAAATTTTAAGAAATTATTTGGTTGGTTAATTAAATACTTCTAATTATCGATTGTCAATATGTTCGATTATAATAAAATTTCTTTTTAATCGATAAATTTTATACGCAGCTATAAGTAGCTTTTAGCGATTGACGATTTGATAATTGGATAATTGCACAGTTTCCTCTAAATGAGTTTGAAGCCACGATTGAAAAGAAAATAACAGTTGTATAGAAAAAAAAATTATATTGATAGTGTTTTTGCCTAATTATAATAATAATATTTTAAAATAAATAAATAAATAAAAACATTTCAATTATTTACTGCATGATTTATTTATTTATTTCTCTGAGGAAGGCCCACAGTTCATTTTTCTCAAAATATGCCTCAATTAAACCTAACGCCCAGAGTTCTCTTTTGCCACAGCACCCAATAGTTGCAATTACAAACCCACTGCTAGTTCGTCACCGTCACCGGAGTCGAAATAGAACAGAGCTTTACTCGAGTCCTATCAATCATTGCTGTTCGCCGTTGTCAGTGATCTTTTGGTGCACTCTCCACTAACTTTATTGGTAGTTGATTTGTGTGGTCGAGCTTAGGAAGAAGTGCACATTGGAGGTAACTGTAATTATTCAGTAATTTTCGGCTTCGGGCTTATTGTCGATTTAAGGGCTTTTCAAGTTATCTTTCAGCCGCAAGGACTGATTGATTTGTTTGATATAAGTTATGTTTGCGTAATGCAGTATTGATATTGTTTCCCCTAACTGATTCAGTTGAAGGGTCAGCTATTGGCTTTGAATTCAACTATTGTTAGTTTTTCTGATTCAAAATTGATTGAATTAATTTAGGTAAAAGAAAAGGGTTATTTACATGTTTTTAAAAGATTAAGTGTCATTTTTATTGGGTATTTAGAAAATTTGTAACTTGTATCTTTATATTGAACAAAATCCTAGAACTACTCATGTTTTGTGTTTCCTAGGAAGGTGCTGTGTATAGAATATTTAATTGTTTAATTAGTTAATGAATGTGTATTTTCACTTTATTTCATTGCAGAATGGCTGAGGAAGAGAGTAAGGTTGATGGATTGAGTTCTCATCCTAAATCCGAAGGGAATTCACGATCTGCTGATATGAGCGCAGAAAGTAGTAAAAAGAAGATAAAGAAGAAATTTGTAGAAGAAACTGTTGCAATTGACGAAGGTAGTAAAAAATCTGGTGGTAGGAGGGAAAAGAAAGGAAAAAGGAATAGAAAAGGGCTATTATTACAGAAATTTGCTGACGCTGAAGACAAGGAAGATGCTAATACAGATTGTTTTCCAGAGGAGGTGAATCCAGCTACCGAAAGTGGAAATTTTGACCAAGAGAAACTATTGTTGAAGGAAATTTCTGAGGATGAGGATGAACAAGAGGTCAATGGAATAAATCCTGTAGAAATAAAGGAAGCAAAACCCAATGATGAAATTGTTGATAGGCTTAAAAAGAAGAAAAAGCGGTTATTAAAGGAAGCTGCTAAGGCTGACAAGCGTGGTGTTTGCTACTTGAGTCGAATTCCTCCCCATATGGATGATGTGAAGCTTCGTCAGATTCTTTCCCAATATGGAGAAATAGAGAGGATTTATCTTGTACCTAAAGGTGATCAATCAATAATCCTTAAGGTGTCCTCCCCCCTTCTTTCTCTTTTATTTGCATTTTCTGATTTGTCATATTTGCAAACAACCTCAAGTTATGTGGTACTTGAGGGTAATCAACTAAAGGGAATGAATTTACTCTACAGGTCCTACTGCTCAGGTACATCGCAAAAGAGGTGGTGGATTTCAAGTTCAAGAATTTTCTGAAGGGTATGTTAAGCAAATGATGTGTTAAACAGGTTTAATTTAGTGTCACAGAATTAACAGCTGGTTCTGTTTACTTGGATACACTGGATATTGAATCTCTCTCTCTCTCTCTCAATTCCAATCTGGTGTAAAACCAAACATTTGACATTATATCTTGGACGATTTGACTTTTTTTTGGCTTAGAAAGATGCATTATATTGCTTTTTTTAATCATTAACCAATAGCATGGTTCTCTCTATATGTAACCTGCAGGTGGGTTGAATTTACCAATAAGATTGTTGCCAAAAGAGTTGCTAATATGTTGAATGGTGAACAAATAGGTAGGTAATTTAGTTGAAATAATTAATTTTTCTCAAATTCTGAATGTAAATTATGTATAGGCTCCTTGGTACCCTGATTTATATATGCATTTTTTTGGTGATCATAAGAATTAATGGTTGAATAGAGAAGCCATAAAGTAAGAATAATAACCTTCACTTTGGAAATTATCTATTAATAGGATGCTGATAGGTTCCTTTTTAATGTAGCTACTTGACCTCAAAGTCTTATTCTTAATTCTCATGTCATAGTTTCCTATCTCACTTTCAAGTCTGTTGTTTATCTTGTGGCCCAATTTGTGTGTTTTGTCATTTTTCTTTTAGCAGATATTGATGTCCTATTTTGACAGTTACATAATATGAAATTGATTAGGTTCCTATTTTCTACATGTTCTTATCTCATTGTTTTTTCCTTTATTTATTTACTAATTATGTTTTTAATGTTTAGGTGGGAGGAAGAGATCAAAATTCTACTATGATCATTGGAATATCAAATACTTGAGTAAATTCAAATGGGATGATCTGACAGAAGAAATTGGTTGATTAGACTTTTTTTCCTGTGATATATCATAATATGTTTAGTAGTATGCTGCTTGTCTAATTCTGATCTGTTCTAGTGCAGCTTACAAGCGTGCTGTTCGGGAGCAAAAATTTGCTCTAGAACTATCTGCTGCAAAGAGGGAGCGGGATTTCTATCTCAATAAAGTGGATAAAGCCCGTGCTTTGAGTTCTATAGAAGAGCGATTGAAGAAGGTAAACATTGCATTATTGTATATAATTTTGACCTAGTTTGGTTTCCATTCTGTGGATCCTTCGTAATTGTGTGCAGAAATATTTCGCAGAGCCAAGGTTCTTTAGCTAAACATCATAGGTTTCCACATGTTTAGAGTCTGCATCAGGAGAACAATGTTTCAGTCCTTTATGTGGCTGGTTTAAGTGTGTTTGGTACACTAGTTGGGTAGGTAGCTACTACTCAAAATAACTCAAACATGTCTTCACTGTGAAGTAAATTTTTATTAGCATATTTTAGAAATCATAATCCTGGGTTTCAAATATATTAAGCAGAAGTGGGGAATCATGAAGGCACTGGAGTGGATGGTATCATCTGGTTCTCAAAATTTTGGTCTTCGTACCCACATGAAAACATAGGTGCTTTCATGGCTGTTTGTCTGATTTGCACACAGCTCAGAAATCCCTAGTGTCAGACCTTTTTTATGTGAGTGGAACTAACTATATGTATGGAAATTGATCAACAAGTCTCTGCAATTAAATAGAAGAAAGGAAAAAAGTAAATGCATGAAGAATGAGGAAAATTTTCGCCATAGGGTCATCAGTCATTTATTTGTGTTTGTGTATCTGCATTAAGATTTTATGAATCCCTATTTTATAAAGTCTTTGTTCTTTGTTGACTCTGTATCCAATGTTCATGTATGTTTAACATGGTTTTATATATGATACACAGGATAATGATTGGAAATGAAAAATAAATAGGATAACTTCCAGGTCATTGGACATTCTGTTTTATTTGTCCTCTTCGCATTATCAAGAAGCCTTGCACATACAATCACATTACAGAATGTTAGACAAGTTACCTGACATCTCTTATAGCAAATGAAGTAGGTGTCATGATGCATGGTTAGTTCTGATAGGTTTTCAAATAACTGAGTTTGTTAAGATGGAAAAATACAAGTGGCACTTGATACATGCATTTGATGAAATACGAATGTCGCACTTAGCATTTGCACAGCCATATGCTTGTAAACAGGAAGAAAGAGAGAGAGCTGCATTTGATAATTGCTAATCTCTTTTGTTTCCTCTTCTTCTCTTGATACATTGTGAGAACTGTGGTCCAAATTCATGATGATCTCTACCTAACTTCCCAAATCCAATTGAGTTTACCCATGTGGTAATTGTCATTTCTTGTTTTAATGTTGCAGCCCCTCCTGAAACTTTGTGTCCTGATATCAAAGAAATCAAATTGTTTGAAATGCATTCCTGATGTAGAGTTCATGACTTCTGTATTAAAGCATTTAAAAAAATAAATGACACAAATTTAAAACCACTTTTCATCAAGTAATATCTTTTAGTGTAAAAGCAATGGGTTTAGGAAATACCCATCTTTTGGCCCTTACCGGTTTCTATTTGAACTTTGATTGCTTCATGTTAAACCTCAAACTTTTATTTATTTATTTATTTTATCAAATTGAGGACTTTGTTGATGGCAAATGTGAAATTCATTAACAGTTTACAAATTACAATTGGTTGATTTTTAGGTCAAGGATTACAATTTTTTTGCACAGTTTATGATATTAATATAATTTCTTTGTCCGAGAGAAACATATGGATGGGGGTTCTTCCATAACTTTTTGTGTAATGATATTTTATTCACATCCCTTTTTTTTCTTTGCCTACCGAGTATTTATTCATTTTAAGATGTGCTTGTGCATTATCTGTTTCATTGTTGCTTCTGCAGAAGCAAAAGGTCCAACAGCAGTCAGCGGGTCAACTCTCTACCATTGAGCAAGTACCGAAGGTGATCCGCCAATTCCCACAGACAAAACCAGTTGCAGATCAAGCAGAAGAAAGGAAATTTCAACTCTCTAAAGACATTCTGGCTGGGGTGAGTTATTATTTATAGGCATCGACCTCCTATTAAATTATTTGTTTCCTTGAGCTCACATTGTGTTTGCCCTATGCAGGTTTTTGGTGGTTCACAGTGAGAATAGTCATTTATGTTCGATAGGAAGAGCTTATGAGTTATGTATGCTGCATTATTTATCTCTGGCGGGTCTACTTCTCTCGACATTTTGATGCATTAACTCCACACCTTACCATTTTGTTACTGTTTTTAGCGATATTGATGATCACAATTTTGTTCTATAAAATCACAAATTATTATTGATGATATAACATCTCGAGGCATATCCTCATCATGTACTTAATGCTTCCTTATAATTATTATTTCAAAGAATTTTTGTTCAATTTCAGATATCAGTTTAGTGAAAGAGCCCAATGATCACTCTGCCTGAAGTTTCGAGTATTATTATTATTATGGATTCTCTCTCTGGCCTTGGATTAAGCAAATTCTACCCAGAAAATTTACATTGCAAAGACTAATTCCGTCCATAGATCCAATAAAGAACAAAATTACAAGGCTGACAAAGCAAGACTACATGTTCCAGTATCATTCAAAATGTTAAAAGAGCACCTGAGCTCTTCACAAATAAATTAAAAGAGCTTGGGTATAACTGATAATATCCTGTAATAGGCATTTAGTTGCTCATGATACCGAACATCCTCTCTAATTCGGTGTGAGTGTTTGGATATTTTTAAAATAATATTAAATACTATTTTGAAATTTAAGAAATATTAGATAGATTTTTAAAATATTTATCAGATTAATTAAAAATTATTTTAAAATTTAAAAGATATTAAACAGATTTTTAAAATATTTAACAAATTAAAATGAAAAATTTTAAATTAGATATGACAGTTTATTTTAAAATAATATTTTTAAAATTCTATTTTTTAAAATTAAATTTTCACCCAAACATTCTTATAATAAAAAATTAATTATTATGAGATATTTATATTTTAACTTATTATAATAAAAAATTTATATATTTTTAAAATTATACTAAAAAATCAACATTTTAATTTAAAATTAAAATCTTTCTACTAAAAAATTAATTAAATTTGTAAAAAAAAATTCATAATAATCCTTATTTTCAATCTAATTTTCACTTAAATCTTAATCCCATCCAAATTTTCATAAAAAAAAAAAGTAAGAGAGTTTTGTGTCTTTGTTTTTCTGATTTCTGTGTTTGAACAAAATTTCAATTGAATGAACCTCCATTGATCTTAGTTCGCGACTATCACACAATACACTGGAACAATTTCTCCTCTCACGCGGCCAGTGAAAAAGTGATGAACCTCTCTCCTACAACTGTTTTCCACCACCAATCCACCACCATCAATTCACCACGAACCAGGCACAGCTTTCAGCTTCACTTGACCGCCTTCAATAGCAGACCAACACCAACAAACAACAATCTCTAAAACCCTTACTGTAAAACCTAAAATAAAATCCAAAGCTGATGGTTTTTCTCCAAACCTAAACTAAAACCCAAAGCCAGTGGCTTTTCTCTAGCCACTGTAATTTCTCTCTCTCTTTCTCCTAACATCGCTATCTCGGAGCCATCAGCATCCTCTCATCGACTCTGATTTTGGTCTTCACTCAAACACTAGTGATGAATCTAGGTTTTCACTCAATCGCCAATGAGACGCGACATCCAAATTGCGATCCTTGTATCGGATAAACTGATTCCACCACTATCATTGAAGCCTAACAAAACGACGACAATTTTTGCTAACAACAAAATCCAGGATCGAAGAAGCCCAACAAATCAGAGGAGATAACATTTCTTACAAGTATTTGAGTTGCTTCTTAATCTGGAAAGACTTTAATTTCTTGCCTTGAGATTGGGCATTCTTCTTGCTCGTTCCGCTCCAATGGTCCCTTATCGCTGCCTCTGATATTTTCGGTCTTGTACAGGTCTTCGATGTTAAGCCCCGAACTCGACTTCGCCGCCTCAAGTCCCACACTCATCCTGCCCAATTTGCTAAGTCCCGATTCTTGATAAGCTCCATTTGGTATCTGGCGGCAATGATGCAGTTTTTAAGTATTGGGATGTTGGTGGAGAATGAGCCTCATCGCCATTTTACAGTGTCCTCCATTTCTATTTTCTTTCTTAATTTCTTAGCTTCCAAACAAAGAATTTATGATTTCACGATTAAGAAAAAGAAAATCCTAATAAATTGAAATCAAAGCGATTGTTTATATTTTTAATATCAATATTATTCAGTGATAAAATTACTTAGTTGTGATTGTTTGATTGGAATGGTTGTAGGAGGAAGGAGGGTTATTTTAGATATTAAAATAAATATTTAATTAAAATTTAACTTTTAAGATTTGATTAATAAAAAAAAATTTAAAAATCCAAAAAAGTGAACATAAAGATTTTAATTTTAAATGAATGAATTTTTTAATATAATATTAAAAATATATAAATTTTTTAATATAATCGATTAAAATATAAAAATTATATAATAATTAACCCTATGATAAATTAACAATACATTAATAGATATTAACTAACTAAACAATTTAATTCAAGAATGAATTGAGTAAATAAATATAATTCATCTTTGTAATTTAGGAATCTAATTTACAGATTTTTGTGTTTGCTCACCAAACAAATTCTGGTTAGTACAGAATGCATAGGATGAAAAGCAAAGCATCATTTAATAAATTGCAAAAAAATATAGTGTTGTTGACCCAA
This sequence comes from Aleurites moluccanus, assembly GCA_948193065.1. NCBI lineage: Eukaryota > Viridiplantae > Streptophyta > Magnoliopsida > Malpighiales > Euphorbiaceae > Aleurites > Aleurites moluccanus. The sequence continues at coordinate 137,554 of CANXYC012325060.1, forward strand.
GAAACATTGGAATAGTCGAAATACTAGAATCCATATGAATCAATTAAATTAAATTAAATTTAGTCCAAAGAACAACAGATGTTAGATCTATACATTAAATGTCAACTGTAAATCATTGCAGTTCTGAACATATATATATTTATAGGGAGGTATAGGGATAAGCTGAATGACATTGCACAAAAGGATCAACTACAACAAACAGATTTAACTTCTGTCTTAATTAGCCACAACAACCTCCTCTCTGAGCAACAGCTCCATCTCTTGCGCCTGATGGCCCCTGGAGGCGCTGATATCCAAGTTTGATGCCTGAAGACTGCGATTATAACACAAAGGTCTCTATGAACAATGAATAAATTCTTGGTGCATGGAGAATGCAAGGTTGCAAAAATAGAAAAAAACAAACAATTCACAGCATTGCCTTGTACATGACAAGGCTATGGCTTGGTAACAAGATAAACAAGCATAAGAGTTTAAAACCCTTCCTATCTCCTAATTAAATCAGACAACCCCGACCATCCATGTTTCCACCCATCAGATTTTCCTTCTATCAACAAAGGACAAGAAGAATCAAAATTCAGATCATCAAATTAATGAAATCCACAATTTGGCTTGCAAAGATAGATAAGGAAATCTGTAACATATAAAGATGCTTACTGTACCAAACACAGGGATTCACATGGATAGATTCCCACTAATCACAGGAAAGTTGCCAAGTAACACATCCAAATCACCCTAACACCTTTGTTTATGCAGAACAATGTCAGGCAGGCAGGTTTGGAACACAAGATATGAAAAATTAGTTTTTGCTTTTTTTTTTTTTTTCAAGAAAGAGAAATTGAAGAAGTATCTGGATTGCATATTCTGACCCTAAGAGAGAATAATACCCTATCCCCAAGCATGTTCAGGACTAGAAACATAAAGCAAACTTAAAGATTACCTCATTGGATACATCAACCACACCTTCCTGGATATTCTTAAGTATCTGTCCTGCAGTCCTTATGAAGGTCTATTAAATTTTGTATACATTAGTTAGTTCAAATTAAACATGAAAAAATGAAGATTTCACATTTTGAATGTTTAAACAAACATATAATGTATGAATCCGAAGCAGGTTACAACACATCACCTCCTCAACATTTTGAGCAGTTCTTGCTGAAGCCTCCAAGAATAGGAGTCCATTTTCTTTCGCAAACTGTTCCCCTTCCTCTTTGCTGACGGCTCTCCTATGAGCAAGATCACATTTGTTACCTATGAGCATGATTGTCATGTTGGGATTTGCGTGCTGCCGAGCATCTTCTAGCCATCCTGCTAAGTGATTAAATGTCTCCCGCCTGCACAACATCCCAGATTCAGTTGGGATAATACATACTATAACTGAACAATAAATTGGAGGGAAACCAACTAAATATATGCTTTGTCACTCTCAAAAGCTGAAATATCCTTGGGTGACACATAGACCACAAGCACATAATGGAATTAGAAGCCCACTTATCCATGTAGGTTTCCGATATAGTATAACAAAAGTCACAATGTTGGCCTTAGAACCCCACAACAGCAAGGGCAGATAACATTGTGTAAGCTCTTGCTGCTCATCCTACATTTACTTTAGGAAGCAAAATAAAATTTACTAATCTTATTCTGACAGCTTTACTCATCTGCAGCAAATTTCTAATTATTCTTTTTTAATTCAAAGGGGAGAGGGATGTGGAATTTCAAACCTTTAACATCTTACATTGTGCCATAGAAACTCAATCACCGGATTATTAAGTACCAGCCCAATGGGCAATGACTCGAAATGCACACAACTTATTTTGGCAACATTTTTTGTGCATAAGCATGAAATTTCAAGAAATCCACTCTATTAGTTTTATCAAAGCTTAAAGTAAGAGAATGTGATGAACAGAGGTAGACATGTCCTCGAAAACATATTGTCCACTAATTCTGGAAGGAAATCATACTTATTTTGACCAAAGTCTTGTTTGGCTACAGCGAAGTGCTTATACTGATGCACACATACAAGGACACACAGACTAACCTTGTAATGTCATAAACCAGAAGTGCTCCAGCTGCTCCTCTGTAGTATGATCTAGTGATGGATCTAAAGGATTCTTGGCCAGCCTGAAATTAAACCGCAGTCCTTCATAAAAAAATATATACAAATTCATATACTCAAACATTAATAGAAAAACCATATACTGAGTGTACGAGTTTGATTAAAACTACAGTAGTTATGCAAAAAGTGAATGCACTTAGCAAGAAGAGTGATCCCAAATACACTTAACACATACAGTATCATCTAATATTTCCTTACATGGACAGTAGGAAAATCATAAAGTACAAGTTTTTAGTTATCTACCCTTTTCCTTGTATCCAATTATTCAAAAAGTTCAATAACCAATTTCACAAATCAAACAAGCACTCGTATATTCAGGGAACTATCTCGCTTTTCAGAAAAAGAGAATGTATTTAGTTGAACCCATGTCACAAATTCCTAAATTAAATTAAAGGGGCAAATTAAAATTAAAGAAAGATCATAACTTTGATAATTAATTAAACAGAATAATAGAACTTGAAAAGGGGGGGTTTTACATACAGTGTCCCAAATCTGAAGCTTGATAGGGCGGCCCTCAATGGTGACCATACGAGCACCGAATTCAACACCAATAGTAAGATCGTGAACAGGCTGAAACCTCTTATCAGTGAATTGCAATAGCAGGCATGATTTCCCTACGCCTGAAAAATCCAATAAAACCCTCAATTTTTTTGAAACAAAAATTAAAGAAAAATTCAAAAATAGACAAAATAAAAAAAGAAGAGGAATTTCAAATCAAAAGAAAAAGAGAAAAGCACCAGTGTCTCCGATGATTATGTACTTGAAAAGGTAATCATAAGACATTGTAGAAAACAAGAATGAATAGGAAAGTTCGAGACGACTATGAGAATAGATTAGAGAAGATGAAGACAATAATAACAAAAGGGTTTCTGGTTTGTGCGTGCGACAGTTGAAGGAATGGATTTCTAGCGGACGGAGATGAGAAGAATTGAGAGAGAGAGAGAGAATTGAAAGGCTTAAATATTTTTTTTTTCAAATTTGAAAACAATTATAATTATATATAAAAAAAAGCGTGACGTATAAATCACCGACACGCGATGTATTTAGCTTAGAGGGAATGTGTGTGCAGGTGGTAGAAAATTAGAGGTACGTAGTTTATATATATAAACACTTAATTTAATCTTTAATTAATCTCCTTACTGATAAAATTTGATAATAATTTAAATATTTTTAATAATAATTTTGTTCTAATATTTAATACTTATTATGAGCCACAAAATATATGATTTAATATAATAATAAAATTTTATATAATAATAAAATTTTATATAAGTGATATTTGATAATTTAATATAACACAATTATTTTAATTTATTTAGTGACACTTGTCTTATATGACAATGCTTTTAAAGAGAGTGAATAGGAGATTGAAATTTTCTAATGCAATCACACCTAAAATTTACTATACTATGAAATTAAATGCAATCAAAGTAAATAAAAAAAAATTAAAAAATTTTTAGTTCGATTTTATAATGATTTAGAGTAATTATATTCTTACATTCACTATTTTTAAATTTTTGATTTACGATTTCATTAATTTAAATTTAAATTAAATAATTTCTTATGTCTTAATTGATTTAAAATTTCATTTTTACAGTAGATTTATGAGATTTTTATCTTTATAATAAATTTTTGAGATTTCGCTTAATACTCAAAAGATTATAAGATAATTTGAGTTTTGAGTTTGTCAAGACTTCCAAAAACAAAAGATATTACAAAGATTAAAGTTTAAACTTGTAGCATTACAAGAAATGAACACCAAATATATGAATTTTAAGAGAGAGTTATGTTATAAATCTATGCATATTTTACTTGAAAATGACAGATACTACAAGTTACTTTTCAGTATCATTGGTTACTCCCAAGTAATATTCTTGAATTTGCTCTCTAGACTACAAGTACCAATTTGATCCTCGAATGATAACATTTGTTACAAATTGATAACGAGTATATTCTTAGCTTTGACTGTTTTGATGAGCAAAGACGGTGATTACTTGAATCATTGATAAAATGTAACAGTAACAAGTGTGAATTTAAATATTTAATAACAAGTGTGAATTTACTTTTTGGACCAAATTCAAAATTTAATTGTATGTAATGTTCGTTAAGATCCAATAATGAGCATTAGCACCTGCATATTAGCAAAAGACGAGATAAAACTTGACAGCAAAAGTTAAGTGTGTTAAACAATTAAATAAAATTTGAACATTATGAGAACACACATGGACACAACAAAGTATGAAGTTAAAACTTATTAAACACATAATGGATAGGAGAAGGTCCCTAAAAGACAATGGCAATTGCTAAACATTTAAATTGTTATATTTTGCAAAAAGCAATTATACTAGCCTTGTGAGACAAGCTTAAAGCCTTGTATAAAGGACTAGTTTGAAACCATTGGATGAGGAGAGGATTCTGTTTGGTATTTTATCTTTTATATACTTAAGAGGGCAGGAGGTTCTAGAATAAAGGTAGGAATACTACAACTCCAAAGGCAAAGAAAAGAAGTGAAAACTGAAAAGGACAGCACAATTACTTGCCATACCTTCCCTCAATACATATTAATACACCCATAAATTTTCCATAACCATAAAAAGATAAAAGAAAGGTATGGTCCTATTTTTCCTGCCTTATGCCCTTCTCATTCCCTGCAGTTAACACATTCCTTTCCCCATACATATATACCTGAGAATCCCAGCATCAACAATGCATATTCACAATCATAAAATCCATTCCACTTATTCTGGAATGGTAATATGCCGTATCTTTGATCTTTCATCACCCTACTAATAAAGCAAATTAATTATGTATATAGAAATCCTCTAGAACAGAGAGCTAAGCTGAAGATTCTGCAGGCATTAAGGTATGGCTATCAAGGATATCCATGCAGGTGTAGAACAATGATTTGAGCAATAGCGCAATGCTATCCTAGCATCGGCAAAAGTGCAGCATGCTAGGAACACCGCTATTGTTACCCTAATATTCAAGATCTGATAACAAAACTAAATAATCAGCTAGTTAGTAAATCTCATGAAAAAAATGTTAACAATTCATTGATTGAACTCCTACACTATCATAGTTACTACGATATTGAAAAACAGAACAAGTGATGGAACATATAAATTCCTCATGACTAATTAATCTGGAAAGTCTACACACCAGTCCAGGAGTGGCACTGGTATGAAATAGAAACATTTCAATTTGAAGTCACTGAGGTTTTGAAAACATTATAAAATAAACCATCATCACATTGGCCGCAAAGACCATAGTAGATTTCATGACAAACTCCACCATGGAGCTGATGATTTTCACTCTTCCATTGCATCACCTCCTTCAGTCACTTCCACTCTAACCTTAAATGGTGTAATCTTTGTTAAAAGGACCTCTGCAAACAAAAAATAAATGGCAAAAGAATATCAAACAGTTTATCACTCTAACCAAAATCATCTTGTTTCATCAGACCAAAATAATAGTAATAAGCTTTAGCACGCTACTTGCTACCATTAGAACACTGAGAAGTCAAATAATGCAGTTTAGTAGATTATCTCATTAACGGTTTGTATTGCATGGCATCACAAAGCTACTTCCAGATGTACTAAAAGGCATCAACCCTCTCAAACAAGGAAACAATGCCATATTTTCAATTTACATTTTGTAGGAAAACAAAATACTGATCATGAGCTGCCAACCACTACTCTTTCCCTCCCTCCCTCTAAATTTAATTCCATTAAAAGATATGTCAAAAGGTGGCAGTGCATTGGTTATCTAACAAGTACCTAAACAGATGAAAGAAATAAAAACTGAATAACAGTTTAATTCTAAATTTCAAGCATCAAGATATTACAGAAAAACTCAAGAAAAGAACCATAAAAGCTGAAAACAGCAGAGACTGAGAACCAAAACAAGAGTCACCTAGGTGTTTGATTTAAGGTTTTTGTAAGAATGAAAAGCACCCTAAAATTCCTACTATTCCTCTATAAGCAGAAATTTCACAATTGTGTATGATGGTAAAATTGAATACATGTTGCAGTGGAGAAAAAATGAAAGAATATTTATAGACAGAGAAATTTGACACTAACCAGTCTTTTTCGGAAAAGTATACCCTCTTGGACTGATATAAGTCCTTGGATTTGGTAACATGTGGTTCCTCAGGTATTCTTTGTGTCCCTGTGCCAGCACACATTACAAGGGAGAGCATAAATCAATGAGCTTAAAACAAAGAGGAGGGTAATTGGCAGAAATATCATACCTTGGTTATAACACAAACATCAACATTGCTTCCACTTCCCAAGTCATTGAATACACCAGAGCATATTGCTTCACATACAAGCTTTATACCTTCATCCCTCTGCAAAGATAGTTTAGATTCAATATGGAAAAAAAAAATGAAAGCAAGGGATCATATCTTTCTTTTTCATTTTTTTTCTTTTTCAACAATTTAATCAATACAAACTCATGCTGCCAATCATTCAATACCTTAAATATTCATAAATCAGACTACTAGCATCTCTGAATGATAATGAATTTTAAAAACTACCAAGATTGTTATTTCTTCACACCAAAGCATCTAAAACACTGGCAAACTTACATTCAAGCCTTCTTTGTACTTTGATTCAAAAATAGCCATTGCTGCGAGAGAACCAGAACCCATTGTAGCAAATGGCAATGTGTCAGTGGATCCATGGGGATATATCTGCAAATAAACCATTGCATTCACATGAAATCAGACAATTTTCCATGTTTAAAGAATATTCCTCTTACATGTTTAAAGAATATTCCTCTTACAGAGCACATGTAATCACAGGAAACTCACAGTATGTAAATGAGGCCCAGTGCAATCAACCCCGCCAAGCACCAAAGCAGCCTGGACATAACCTTGATAGCTGGACAAAACATTAAGCAGTCAGGATGTATGCAGCTAAAAGAGGTATGTTACGAAAAACATAAAGTTGGAAACAAGAGAAACTCAACTTGAAAAGATGCTTCTTAAGAAGAGTCAGTGCTGTAACAACCCTCGACTCTCGGCCTGTATGGTAACGGTGTAACTGCAGCTGTGAGCTTACCATGTCTACAGAAATGAAAACAGTTAGCAATGCATTAGCTTTAATAACATGGAAGAGAAAAAGCTACAACTGTCCAACATTTTGAATTAAGTTCTATATAAGAGATATTGTTGTAACATTAAAAACCACCCTAAAATACCTGTTACTGCCTCAGTATCAGCAGCAGTTCCTGCTCCACAACAATAAATGTTGGGTGCCATGTAATGAATCTTCTCACAATTCTTATCACAAACTATGGGCCCTTCTGTTGCCCTGGTATCTGCCCCGAGAATGACGCCATCCTATATGGAATGAAGTAGAGGGAAAAATCATAAATAAACTGAACAAGGTAGATAAACTCTGCAAATTTGCATGTCCATATTGCTCAGGTTTGGGCAAGCAAAGTGTTTAACATAAGATGAACAACCAATATCCAATCCCCAAAAATCAAGTATTGATCATAAAGCCACCCATCCACCCACATTCAAATAGAATACCAACATAACCTTACAGTGTTACCTCTCCTTCATATTTTCTTTGTGTTTTTGTGTGTGTGCATGTGTAGCATGTCATTTTTCTATATGCATGTCCATCAAGTTTACTCGATGCCAATGCGTCATTTATCCAAATATCTTGAGGTTAATGCTGGTTTTAAAGAAGCCAAGAACTGTTTGTATGGATGTGTATAGCGGGGAAGTATTAGGGCAGCATAGAAACCCGATGATCCTGCTGAACCTGACTAAACTGTAGTAATCCAAATCAAAACTGCTCGGAGTCAATGAGTTTTGGCTAGCTGTCGTTCAAGACAAATTAAAAATAAAGATTGACCCAGGCTTAAAATTTACTGTCCTGAGTAACAACAAGCCAACTCATGTCTATCATAATCATTTAACTAAATGTTCATGCTGTTAAAGCAGCACCATAAATTAAATCTGAAAACTCAAGAAACCCTAATTGTTTTCATTTTTTGCAATTCTGGATTATTCTACTCTTAGATGTTGCCCTCCTTCACCCTCAAAATCTCCAGGTTTTCACATTGTCCTTTTTTTTCAGATTATGGTAAGATATGGGAGAATACACTAGTTCCTTTTGCTCTTGGATTGAAATAGCCCCAAGGTTTTCTCAAATGCCTCAATTTACAATCTGTTGCCCTTAATGCCATCCACTTGCTTGGACTCTTGAATCTTATTCTACCTCTCTCTATGTGTCTCTCTAGTGTGGCTGCTCAAAATTTCAGTTAGCGGCAGCATGTAATCTCCATCATCTTCCAGTCCAGAAAATGAATAATGGCTTCTCAGATTTCCCTCTTTTTTTCCTTCTTATTTTAACATGATTCGCCTTTTATTTTCATTTATTTTGCATTGATTCTATCCGAGGCCACCCCACTTAATTGTGTGCATTTTCACTCTTTAGGATTAGTAAAAACAAGGATTACAGAATTTAGTGGAAGTCTATTTTAGTAGCTTTTATTTTTGTTTTTCCTGTTTCTATTTTCTGCAATAGACCCTCATTTCCAGTAAGGTTCAAACAAAATTTTCCATTTGACAGCAGGCAAGTTATAAGAACCAAAAACTCACATATTTAGACTGACATTGATAATCAAATTTGTGGGCAAAATAAGTCCAAATAAATTCCCAACCAACATTGTTTACAAACTAGTCTTTGATGTCATAAATTTTAAAAAAGGTAAGTTGGTTTAGGTAGCAAAAAATACTAAACCCATCTGATTAAACAGTAGAGGGTTATTTAGAAACACACAAAAGATCCTATGATGCTTATTCAGCCAGCAAGGCTGAGAATACAAAATAATCAATCAAAATATGGCTCGTTCTGTGCCTTGCAACACATATTAACCAGTAAAATTGATCACTCTAACCTAGTTTCCTTCATCCCTAAATTGGTACTGATAATCCAGTTCAATAAACATAATCACAATATGGCTATGGCTAGTCCAAGAAAATAATCCTAACCAAACTGTACAGAATATGGGTCAGAAGCCCAAAATGAACTATAGAATTTCCCAAACCTTCACATTTATGATATCACAGTAGATCAGGAGATTGAGAAAGCAATCAAATTGACTAATAACAGTGCCAAGAACAGAGTAATCAAACTGGGTTTTGCTTAAAACTTCACGTATAACATGAAAATACAATTGAAGTATTACCATACCTGAAAAACTATGCCAACAATTGTAGTTCCAGTTTTCCTAAAGGAAGGAGGGTTAACTCCCTTCTTCGCCAACATATCGTTTCTTTTGCAGAGATCGAAACTGAACCCACCATGTGGAGGAACATCTACCGCAGATTTCGACATTGTTTAAAAACTTGAATCGAATTTGTGAACCTACTGACAAGAAGAAGAAGGAAAAACAAAAAAAAAAAGTATTGTCAAATCCATAAAAATCAGAATTTTGAAGATGAAAGCTGAAGACCCATTAGAGATCTCACCGTAAAGTTTAATGGGTATCTGTAATCGAATCGAGAAGTAGCAGAGATTGAAGTTAAAATTATGTATCGATTTGATTTCGGGGTTTGTTTTTGGCCTTTTGAGCTTTGACAGTGTAACCTAGCGAAGAAGAAAAGAAATTTTTGCTAGATGGGGTCTCTCTTATATGGTATTTTCTAATTTGGAGCTTCTGAAAAGTTTTTTGCCATTCAGCCCAATATCCAACGAATTAATTTTCTCTTTTTTTAATTAATTTAAAAAATTAAAATTTTGGACAATCTCCATCATAGAATTGGTTTCATTTTTAATTTTTTAAACCTTGAAATTTCAATAGTTGCGTTATTTATAGCATTGGAACAAGTTAATACAATTAAATTAACAATAAATACATATATAATTTAAATAATAAATATAAATTTTATTTCCTCATCCATACTTAAAATAAAATTATAATATCAATAATTTTTTTATACATCAATAACACAAATATCTAAGTTAAATTTTTTATTTACAATCTTATAATTTAGTTTAATATGGTACTAGTTTGGTAAGTGGTACTTCTTAAAATAATTTTTTGAGCATGTTTATGTAGCATTTAGTTATGTGTATTTTTTCCTATTTGCTAATTAAAATTTTTATTATATATATATTACATAAATTCATTGATATTTGCATTTTATATTACAAAATTAAATTTTAAATATTCAATTGAATTTCACTTTAATTGTAATATTTTCCTTAAAAAGTAAATTAATATAACATAAATAGTTATATTTGTAATTTAATACTATTAGATGGATAGTGGTTAATATTAATTTGTACATGAATTAAATAAAAAGATAAAAATTGTTGATCAGAATTTTAAGCATTATAATGATTATTGATGGAAAGCTTTAACGTACAACATAAAGAGATTAATTAGTAATATTAACGTGGATTTTTAAGAAATTTTTAGATTCTTAGAAGAGAAATGTTATGAGAAAGGATAAATAAAAATAATATAAAATAATGAACAATATAGGAATTTTTTTTTATAGTATAAACAATGCACTATGTGATATTAGAACAATCTTAATTTAAACTTTAAATTAAGATCTCAACAAGCATGTTTACTAGCACGAAGCCAAGATTTTTAATTAAGGGGGTAAAATTATTCTTATATGAGTTGATGATTTATTGATTTTCAGTTGAATAATATTATATCTTTTAAAATGGGTTAGAGTTTAGTGAATATTTTTAAATCTGAAAAATAGAAAAAAGAAATCAAAGAACAAAGTCAAGGTATTGTGTGGTAATTCTAATGATTAAGTGAGTGATTATTTTGAGAAGTTTATATCTTAAAACTTATTACTTTGGTAGTGAAAGAATAAGGAAGAAAATTTTTGAATTGTGAAAACTTTTTATTTTTACCTTATTGGTATATTGTTGGATCAAGAAATAAGATACATGTCATCATCTTAAAAGTGGTCAGTGGTAAGAAAGATGTCATGTTTGAAGGATAAGTAACTAACTCGATCAAATTCAGTATGCTCTTTGTATGTTTACACGTCAAATACATACATGAATTTTGATATTATGACCTTGTAAGTAGCGATGAAGTGTCATGCAATATTTGTTGAGTTAGTAATAGTGTTGCAACTTGTCTGTTTGTTTAGACTATGCCGCCAAGGCTCATCCTGTGTCAGAGCCATCAGTGCAGGAGAGAGAGAGAGAGAGATAAGCCTCACGAGCAATCAAGTATCTGCTAATCTCAAGGATATTGAGGAGTCTTTCCTTTTATTCCTCATAATGTTGCTTCCTAGCACGAGAAGTCTTTATTCGAGTCTTTTCTATTCGAGTGAACCTCTTAAAGGAAGCTCTCTTCGCCTTTGTCTTAGAGTGCTGTGGGACAATTCATCATTAATCAAGCATAGAGATTATTTTATTGGGCTGTTGGCTTATGAATTGTTCCAGCGAGCCCTTAGTCCTTGATTTGGGGCTTAAGTTGAGATCCAATTGTTAGAAGTATCATTATTCTTCATCATGAGTATCCATACAAATTAATATCCACTAATTATTTTATTTTATTTTTAATAAAAAATAAATAAAGATATAATCACCTTTTGTTAAAATTATGATGATTTTAACAAATTATATTAATACATGTATTTAACTAATTACTTTATTTATTTTCTCTTTGTTTGGTATTTTAATCGTCATACATGCAATATTTTGTTTCTCAATTTATCTTTTACTATTTCCTAAAGAATAAGAACAAGGGGATCAAATTTTATTTTTTAAGGGGACAAATTAAAATTTTAAGTTTTAAATATTATATTTTTTTATTTTTTTAAAATTGCCCCCCTTCACCACTATATGGCTTCACCCTTATTTAATATAATATTATAGGTATTTTAACTCTTGACTATTATTTTTTTTGAATTTTTAATTAAGATATTAAACTGTAATAGAAATTTACATTGTTTAATTTCGTTAACTTTTAATTTCTTAATTATTTCAAATTCTGCTAGTTGGAGGAGGAAGAAGAACTTGCTCATGCTCTTAATTGTGGGTTGCTTTTAAGGGGGTGTTTGGATAAAAACTAGCATTTTGTTAAAAAAATTAGTTTTATTAAAAACGAGCGTTAATCATAAAACTTCTCCCCCAACTTTTAAAATTTGCGTTAAATATTAAAAATAATCTAGTTTTTTTTTTTATCCAAACATTTCAAAAATCATAAAACTCCTTAACTTCCTCCTAAAACGCAACTTATAGCGTTTAGCTTCCTATCCAAACACTCTCGAAATATGCTCATAAATCGAGTTTAAATTTGAAAATATTAAAAATTTCAAAGAATCAACTCGCAATTTTTTTTCCATGAATTAAAATTCGTAGTACTATTCACGAACATGTTTACATTGCTCATACATATATTATTGGGGTTTTTTTTTTTTTTTTTTTCTTTCTATATTCGACTAATTACACTAAACTTTATGGGGATCAATTTGCTAAATTTAACAGTAAATTATCATGCAAATTGATCAACCAAATTACTCGTGCAACTTCAATTAATTTTAAACGTTAACTCTAAGCTATGGATTACTAGCTAGTAATTACTATATTTCGGATTCACAGTTTCTTTGTATGTCTAATTTTTTGTCCAATATTTTTTTTATATTTCATATTATTTATTTTTTTAAAATATTTTGAGAGTTAATTTTTTTTTATAAATAATATAATATATAAAAAAAAAATGAAATAAAAGATACACCTACTAGAAAATAGGAAACAGATAATTCAAATTGTAATAACTAGTCCAAGCTAATTAAATTTCCCTTGCCATTTTATCAATTCTGTGTTGGTTCGATCGCCAATAGCAAGCCTCGCCGGAATTCCACATAAGGGTAAGCCAAAGGAAAGTCATCTGCTTTTGTTTTCCACCTGTTGCCAACACATCAATTATGTCTTTTCGTAATAACTTAATAAATTAATGTAACTTAAATTAATAATTTAAATAAATTAATAAGATAATATTATTTTTAAAATTATTATATAATTATATAATCTTAATCATATTATAAATTAATAATTTATGTATAACAGATTATAATATATATTTATTAAAAATATAATTCTAAAAATTATTTAAAATCTAAATAATTATTCTCATTTATTTTTTTTATTTTATTTAATTCACATTTAATTTATCATATTTTTTTTAATTCATTTAGTTCATATTTAATTAATTATATTTTTTTTATTTCAATTAATTCATATTCAATTAATAATATATTTTTTATTTAATTTATTTAATTCATATTTAATTAATTATAAAATTAATTAAATACAATAAATTTTTGATTGATTAAATATATATTTATTAAATTGGGAATACATTCTTTAAATTAATAAATTATTAATTAATTAATATCTCTTTTAATTAATAAAATTAATGAGTTCTAACTATATTAATTTATAGAGATTTTATTGTATTTTATTAAAAGATAACCTCATATTAATTAAATATAAATAAATTAAAAATTAATTAATATTAATATGAGTTATCCAATTAAGTTTATTATTCCAAACTTATATCAATTATCAGTATGGTATCAATACATAAATTCATATCTTTTAAATTAGATTTTCATATTTATATATATATTTTTTAAAATTTTAATAATTAATTTTTAAGATTAATTTTTCAAAATATATAAATTATTAATAACAATATCAAAATACATAAAATGGATACATGTCCAACTCATATTATTTGGAGTAGGCTTTCATATTTGTTTCTCATTCACTTGGTATTGAGCTTTTTCAAATTGTTTCTTATCTTTGGTCAATGTACGTGGGCTTTTAATTCTTTCCTCATCCAATGCGGCCTTTTAAATTAACATTACTTAAGCTTTGTAAGGGTCAATTTGACTTAAAAAAAAAAAAAAAATTATCTTAATTCAAAGAAGGTTTAAAATATAAAAAGTGTAATGCCTAATTTGGTACAACTTATGAAAATAATTTTTCATATGGAGAAAAATTATTTTTTTAAAAGTGATATTTTTAAAAATAATTAATTGTATGTTTGTGTTTGGTAAAATACAATTTAAAAACAGTTTATAAATTCATAAGAGTATTTTTGTCTATTAATTTTTTAAAATTAGTTACGCGTTTAATCTAAAATTCAGCTTTCTTGAAAAGCTCCAATTTCTAACTTATCCAAATAATTGAATTTTAGCTATTTAGATAATTACTTTTATTAATTTTGATATTTACCAAACACTATAAACTGAGCCAAAATCAACTTCTTACCTAAAAAAGTTATTTTTTTTCTTTCCATAAGCTGTGCCAAACGGGCACTAAATATAAACAAATTGATTTTGTATGAATTAGTGATTATGTAATTAATTGTTGGTCTTATAATATAAAAATGTAGAAATTCAAATTCTAACAACTAAGAGAAGTGCAAAATGTTGTGGTGAAACTATCAGTGGCTTAATTATGTATGCCAAGTTTAATTTATATAACATTTGACATTAACCTGTTAGGACTGTAACTCAAAAATTTAATGAAGTTTGAAAGAAATATTTTTCTACTTTATAAATGAGAAATATTTCTTAATATAGTAGAAGATTTCTTATATAGAGTAGAATTATTATTTTAATATTATTTTTAATTGAATAATAATTCTTATCGAATTAAAATTGATAACAAATAATATTATAATATGAATATTAAAGAAAAAGTTATTTAGCTTTGTCCAAATTTATAATTGACTTTTATCTCATAATTGAGTTGAGACTCTTGTCTAATAGTTAAGTTTGATGCTTGTCCAATATATATTTAAGTTAGGTTTTTATTCAATAATTAATGTGCTATAAAGTTTGTGTTACAAAATAAGAAATAAGTGATGATTTTATGAGAAAATTTTTAATTTTATTTATAAAAAAAATTATAATAAAGAAGGATCTAGCTTTACTGAGAGATTAAATTACGTAAAATATTATTTGTATTATTATTATTATTATTTATTATTGTATTTGTAACTATGATTTTCCCAAATATATCTAATAGTCCATAACAACTTATTCATTTTTGGAATATAAATTAAATTTAAAACAAGAATAAAGTAACATTAAAACACAATTATTTATGTTCCTTATCGGGATGCAATTGGTTTATTAGACTAACCCAACAATTAAACATGTATAATCCATGCATCTAATGATGTTATAGGGGATTAGGTGCTGAAAATTTTACCTATAACTAAGGACAAGATGATGAAGAAAGAATGCAATCTCCACTTTGGCTAGCTCTGCCCCTGGACATAGCCTAGGTCCACCACCAAAGGGCATAACTTTTTTGCTTGTCGCTTTATCCTGTAACAAGTGTTTGAAAGATAATAGGGGAGCAATAATAGAAATATACAGTAATCTATATGTGATTAAAAATTTTAATCATATCCATAGGCCTGTTCATGTTTTTTTAAGCAATTCCAATTCCTTGTGTTCCTATCCTAATTATATCTTCTTTAATTATCTTCACTTTTTACGTTCCTTCCAAGATATATATATATCAAATGATCACTAAAGACCATTGGTTTTTGATTTCAATATATAATTAAGATTTAGCCTACCATATCAACCAAATAAAGTGTTTGGTGCAAAAAGAGAGGTTTGTGGATATTGATTCAACTTAATTAGTCACATTCAAGGGTTAAAATTTGATTTGTATTACATTCAATATTTATCGTTGGTATTTATTATCACTTTAATTATTATGATTTAAATATAAATTTTATAATTCATCATATTAAAATGTGAAATTTTAATATTATATTAAAATTAATAAATTTATACATTAGTGAATTGATATTAATTTAATGTTGAATCTCATTGATTTAATACAAAACAATTAGTTTTTTGTTAGATTTTGTGTTCATTTATTTAATATTATAATAAATTTATATTTAAATTCTCTCATCCAATAAAAAATATAGAATTTATTCTCCAACACCCAAAAGATATAATTCTCTAATTTCTTTTTGAAATCTTATTATCCTAGAGTCTCTTGATGAAAACCTTTTATAAAGAAATCTCAAATTCAAATCTTTTAGTTTATGTATCCATTAGCAAGGTTTATTAAGAAGGGAATGAGAGAGGTATATTCCTATTTTGTAACTCATCCGATAGACAAAAGCAGTTAAATTGAGCTTGTACTCACCATCCATCTCCATGGATTAAACTCGAAAGGGTTTTCATGAAGGGATGAATCAAAATGTATTCCAGTAAAGACAGGTAAAACTTTCCATCCTGAAGGAATGACATATCCTGTAGCAAAAATATTATAATTAAACTATGTTATTAATGTCTAAATCAAGCAATTAATTAATAATTATTGTTAGATCTAATTAAAACATAATTTATTACAAATTAACAAACTTTAAACCTTTGTATTTGACATCTTGAAGAGCTCTGCGATGAACAAATTTGACAACGTTCCCACATCTCATAGCTTCAAATATAACCTGCTAGTTTCAAGAATTATTTGGTAGGTTCTATATATACTTAAATTAATGGAAGTTATTCCATGAAATAATATATAAATGTAAATTACATTGTGGGTGAACTCCATTTTCTGGTAATCTTCCCAGTCCAAGGGTTTCCTACCCTCTTTGCCTTTCCTTATTGCTTCATGTTCTTTCTGTTATTAAAAAATAAAAAGGTAAAAATAATTTATATCACATAAATCTGAAATCGATTCTAATATCACTATAATTTTTTAAAAAAGAGAAATAAATAAATAATTACAGACCTTCAGAGTTTCAAAAGCTAGTGGTGCATGCCCAAGAAAGTAAACAATTAAAGAAATAAGTGTTGAGGTTGTTTCATAGCCTCCAAGCAAGATGTCCAATACAATGCTTACAGTCTCTTCATCATTTAGCTTCCTCTTTGATAAAATTACATCTAAGAAGTCTCCTTTTGTTTCCCCCACATTCTCCTTTTCCCTTTGTTTGATAATCTCTCTCACAGTTGAAGAAAGTCTTGTTCTTGCCTAAACCATATACATATATCACAGGAAATTAAACGGCTTCCTTGGACCAACAATTGGGAACTAGCATTTGAGATTATAAACTCTCAATAATACATGACTTGGAATATTTTAGTAAATGCCGATGGTTAAAATAATATTTCAAAATTTAATAATTTAAAATTATAACTGAAATGTCGAATAGTTAAACAATTTTGACATTGCAAAGATGATAGCTAACAGTAACAGTTAAACAAAGCACACTTTGAAAGTAACTTGCAGTAATTAATACTTTAAAAAGGAAATTAGAGATGTAACTGATAAGCTTAGTTATTACCTTTACTGCTTTGGCATAAGGGGATCCAGGGAAGTATAATGGCAAAGACACAAACCCTTTCATGTATGTTCTAAAATCTTCTAATATCTTCAATGCTAATGGCTCTTCTGGTTCAATACTCAGAAGGTTCTTCACCATGAGATTGAGTGTAAACTGTGTTAAATCACAAATTAAGCAAGATAGTTAAAAGGCAATAATATATATTATAATTACTAATTAAAGTAATTAAGTATATTTTTATCCCCACACATCGATTGTAAAGAAACTGAATTATTATGTGCCGAAAATTTAACATTAATATTCTTAATGGAGCGAGAATAATTTTTTATAAATATGGTTGATACTTGCAAACTTATAAAATGAGCCGAGTCAAGAGAAAATTTAAAATCTGAGCAACATATATACTAAACAAAAGAGAATTTAAAATTTGAGAAACATCCAACTAGGTGAAAGAATTGAAAATCTGAAAATAACTCATACCGGAAGAAAAAATAAATTTAAAAGCTGAGAATAACTCCAAAAAAGAAAAATAAACTCAGTCTGATTTATAATTTAATGGAAGGTAGTGAATTAAACTCTGATACCATATTAAGTTTTTAATATAAATTTTAAAAATTATTAAAGTTGTGGAGTCTATTTTTTTATATATTAATTAATAATCACTTAATATGTATGTATTTATTCAATTTAAAAAATTTTCTCATATATTAACATACCTTTCTAACTTGTTTGTGAAATGCTATTTCTTTACACTCTTTCCATGACTCCATCATTGAGATAGTAAGCTTTTCCAAACAGTAAAGAAAGTTGGGAGTTGACTTAGACGCTCCAATGAAGCTAACGACGACGTTCCTCAGCTTCTTATGGAGGTCACCGGAGACAAGAAGTAATGAGAAGTTGCCAAGAATGCCATGCATGGCCGTGGGGTAGCTTGCTTGGAATAGTTTCTCTTCATTGTGAAGGATAAACAAGTTGAGCTCATGGTCACAAGAAACTATGGCAGGGGAACCAAATAAATGTGATTTGAAAACTTTCCCATACCTGCAAATGGCAATTTTATAACAAATGTAATTTAATTAAATCATATTATATTTACATTTATTAGAATTGTGAATAAAAAAATTACTAAAATGTAAATAATTGATTTGTTTTACAATGGAAAATGATCATTTTTTAGATTAGCTAGTTTGATACTTATCTATATGAATAAGAAAATTTTTGAAAAAAAAATAAAAAAAAAAATATGATAATGCTGAATATAATCACTATATGAATTATTAAACGAGTCTATTAAATTAAACCTTTTATTTTATTCCTCAGAAAAAAAAATTAAACTTTTTATTTTACAATCTAAATTTACTTCTATTTTCTAAATATTTCAAGTGCAATAATTGTAATATTTTCATTTCTAAATATATAATTGTAAGAAGGTTTTTTTTAATAGGAAGGAATATTTTTTTAGCATTATTTTTATTAGTGAGATTTGAATTTTATCGTTCAATTTTAAAATAGTCTTACTTTATTATTAAACAAAAATCTCGTTTGGTTTAACTGTTGATAGTAGCTGTTAGCTGTTAACTAGTGACTGATAGCTAATAGCTGATTATTATAGGTATTTGGTAAATTTATTATTAGTTATTAGTTGTTAATATGTTTAATGACCGTTAATGATAAATATTAATATTTAATTTTTTATTTAAATATTATTTTCAAAAGAATTATTTAGTTTTTTTTATTTAAATAAATAAAAATTTTTAAAAAAATTAAATTGAAACTTTTTTAAACAGTTATTTTTTGACTACCTACCAGCTAACAACTATGAATAATCAAACAGTAAAATGCAATTATTGAAAACCAAAAAGCTACTAGCAGCATCAAATACCCACTAAGACACTAGCTAATAGGAAGGAATCATTAGAAAAGAAAATATATCTTTAATTAATTTTCAATAAACAAAAAGAAATGAACCTTATTAATTATAAGAAATTAAACTTTTACCTAGAGCAATGTTCTTGCAAGAAGCTGCCCAAAGAGTTTGATTTGTGAGGCTTGAGAAATGCAAGAGTCTCCCCAAAAAGGGGCCATCCCATACTTCCATTAGGCAATAAATTTGTAGGTAAATTATTTCTTGTGAAAAAATATGCAAGAGCAAGAACAAAGGGCAAAGCTAATGCTAAAATGAGAGCTAATACCATGAGGAAATCAAACATGGTTATTATGGTTTAATCTCTATAGAGAAAGTTTTTTTTTTTGAACTGAAATCTCTATAAAGAAATTAAATAATGGACAATAAGTTTTTGGGCTCCTCTGAATTGTCCTCTTTCCCTTGCTATTTATATCCCAAAAAATCAAATCTTGTGTATAGCACTTAATTATAATTTACCTATTTTATCAATTTGCAAGCCTTTTGGAGTTTTTTTAAATTAATAAAATCAAACCAAATACAACACTAACATTATTGTTTGGATTATAACTTTAATGATTATTCTCTAAAGGTTCAATAGATAAAGCAACTTTATTTTTCTTTTACTGTTTAGGGCCTATAAATATAATAAAAATGATTAAAAAATTTAAGAATTTAATTTTCTATAAGGACTGTATAGTCCCAAAATTGTGTTAAATTTTTTATAATGAATCCAAAAAATAAATGGGAGGAGATTAAATGCATAAGAAATATTATTCACTTTAAGATGAATTAAGGTCTAATCATAACTAAAAGTTAGTACTAACCATAAATAATTATTTTTTAAACTCATATATACTCTTTATTATTTTATTATCTTTCTAATGTGAGACTTTTAATATCTCAACACCCCTCTCTCAAATGATAATTGGTCTGATCTAGTCGCTACTTAACAATTCAAGATAATTTGATAGATTAATAGGTTACCAGCTCAACAAATATAATTCAAAATAATTTGATAGTTTGATAGATTGCAGCCCAACAGATACAATTTAAGATAATTTAATAATAATTTAGTAGTTTAATAAATTATCAGTCAATTCAAAATAATTTAATAATTTGATGGGTAATAACCTAACAGGTGCAAGTATAGATAATTTGATAGCAAGTACAAGTAGGTAATTTTTATTGATATTAAAAATTAAAATTTTTTCAAAAATACGATATATACAAAAAAAAAAAATAATAAAAATGTAAAAAAAAAATCATAAAATTGAAAAAAAATAAAAAAATAATATATTTATGTAATATTCTCAATTTCATACCCCAAATGATTTGATGGGCCTTTCGTGGAAATAAATTAATAAATCGTGTTAGAACTAGCGTTTGAGATTTCATTTGAAAGATGGCGTAATTGCAAATAATGCGGATATTCTATAATTTTTATTTTATATTCTTTTTTTTCCGTTAATGATATATAAGTTTCGGACCGATTTGCAAGTCACATTATAATCAATGAATTTAGTTGAAATTTAATGTTTTTATGCGCACGAGTTAAAGAAGGTGAAGAATCTTATCTCAATTGATTTGAGTACACTTATTATAGGCACCTCAAAGATGATGTTTGGCAATTTTTTCGTTTTTCTTTTTGTTCTTTTTATGTATTCATCAAAAACATTTATGTTTCTTTTTATTTGATTTCAATTAAAATTTAAAATATTTATGTTTCTTTTTATTTGATTTTAATTAAAATTAAAATTCATATTTTCATGACTTTAAAAATAATTTAAAATAATTATCAATAAAAAAATTTATTAATAACTGATATCTTAAATTAATGGTAAGATAAAATTATTTTAAAAATTAATAATAAAAAAATTTAAATATAATCAATAAAATTGACGCTCAAAAAATTATTAATAGATCTATCATTTTAAATATTTAAGACATAAATTTTAGGTCAAAACTTGGACTAAAAATGAACTAGTGATTATTTAGAATCCAAAGGTGGCATCATCATAGAAGGCAATGGAGACTCACCTAATCCTTGCTTAGTCTTCATGCATAGCTAGCCTGATCTCTCTTCTTCTCTTGAAATAATGCTTTTTGATTTTTTTTAAATGAAAGATATCATAATTCATACATACAGCCTAATTGATTTGCTTTTCAATGTCAAATATTGATCAAATTGCTCCCTCTGAATTTTATGTGGACCTTCCATGTCTATACACTAATTAAAATTTAATAATTAATTATATATTCAAATCTTATAATTTTCCATTGCCGAAGTATCGGTGAAATGTTTATACACAAATTATAGATAAAATGAAGATGGTTTCCCTAATGGTGTGCAAAGGGCAAACATACTTTGCTGCAAATTCTTCCACTTTTGGAGCTCAAAAAGAGCAATAAAACTTTTGAAGAGCTTTTGAATTTGGGTTTATTGGCTTTGTGTAGGTCTATGATGTGGATGTTTTCAATACAAATCCGACCATAAAATTGGTGAATGGGTAGAAAGAATCATCATTCACCAAACCAATCTTTAGATTTATTTATTTTTTAAATAAATTCTCATTAATTATTGAAAATTCTCACTATATTGGAGGATGAGAGACTCAATTTAAGATTTTCACTCCCCAATCTTAATAATAATAATAATAATAATAAACAAAATAATAATAAATAGTCATTTCATACTGTAATTAATTAAAAATAATTTTTAATTAGGAAATTTTGAAGTGAAATTTAAGATTTGAATATCATCGATAAAATAATATAATTTACAGATTACTATTTAAACTGAAAATAAAGGAGGAAGCAAGAAAATGAATTGCTTCACAATTTTTTTTTTGTTCTCTCCTTTATAAAGTGTGTGCATGGTACGTGCAATTGCTAATAATTTATAAAGTGTGTGAATGAAAGGACTGCTGTACCAAAAATATAATAATTTTTGTACCAAAAATATAATAATTTTTATTGCATAAAATTTTTAGAGTTTAAAAAAATTTTATAAATTTTTTAAAAATCATAATATTATAGTATTTATTGTAACGAATGACATATTTTTTATATGAAATAAAAATCAAATTGATTTCAAAAATATAATATAAGTGTATTAAATTTAAACCGTTAAAATTTAATAATTTAGATTTAACATACTTTTAACATTTGGTTTTAGATTTATTTGATTTTTGTTTCGTACAAAAAAATATATCATTTGATTTCTTATTAATTAGCTAGATATTATTAATTCATATTGCAATCATATGGGATGTTTTATTTTTATTTTTATTTGAGAGAAGGATTACAAAGCAAAAAACAATAAGAGCTCACTGCATTCTAAAACAATAAGAGCTCACTGCATTCTTACTCCAATTATATATATTTTGTTATCAATCTAACTGCAACTTGTGGAGGGTTCTAGAGAACATGTGTAGATCCAATTCATAACTCGAAAGTTGTTGAATTCAATAGTTGAAACACTAAAATCATCATAGTATATTAAATTTATAAACTAAGATCATTGAGTGACAAAACATCCATACATAAATTCAGTGACATATTCATGAGAAAAAATAAATGTAGTAGTTTAGTATAAATAATAATTTGAATATAAGTATAAATTTATAATTTTATATAGGTGGATTAAAATCTAAAAATGAGTAAAGATATTATACCCTCTGATGTTTAAGTTAGTAATGGATTAAGCTAAAGTAATTTTTGGCTAGTAAATATTCTTCCTGATTCTTAAGTATTTTTTTTTTTAAAAAATGAGGTTTATCAAGTGTCAAAATATGAACCTAAACCTTATTATCATTAAAGTCTCAGTTTATATTTGTTTCGGGTTACTGTTTACTCCTTATATATGATTTGAGGGGTCTTTGTTTAAAGAAGATATGAGTGGTCAAAGGTGATAGGATTGGTTGTTTGACGCAATGAGTCAGGCAACGTCCCTGACTATAGAGTATTCTCAACCGCATGTTTTCTTAGGACGAGTACTGTTCTATGCGAATATTCCCTCTTAGGCCTCGAGGTGAGTGTTGATAACTGATGACCTATGATTAAGTGAGCATGATGGTTAATCTTGAAGTTGGAGCAACTCTGTGATTAGTATTTTCAAAAGCACGATTCATCGAGGGCCTTTGAAGAGCTTTCTATGAGAGAGCGAAGTAGGGTTTAGACGAAGAGCTAAACTCTGGCCTAACAAAGACATTTTAGGCCCATAATCAAACGAATCTTGAGATGAGATTACTCAATGTTTGGATTTTTTATTCTATATTGATCCCAACAATGAGAATTGTAGTCAACCCTTATCAATTTTTTTTTGTTTTATTAAAAGAATTAACTACATAATTTAATCATTCTCCTAATTTCGTAAATCTGACTGCCTTATCAAGTGAGATTCTAACTTTTAAAGTTCAAACTTAAAGCTAATAATAGAAATTTTGAATAAAAAAATTTCAATAATGAAATTAAAACATACCTAATGCCTAATCTAATATTATAAGAAATAGGAAAAATGTGTAAATATAATTTTTATATATACCTAAAATAACACATCGCCTTTTTTATATATGTTAATATTTCTAAAAAATATAAATTTAATAAAAATATAAAAAAAAATACAAAATGTGACATGAAACTATATAATATAAGTTTTGATATAAATTATATTTAATTATTTACTCTTTTAATTATATAAAAAGTAAAAAATTTTAAATTTAATTATTTTAAACTGAATTTTATTTTAATAAAAATTATTTAAAAAATATATTAAAACTAATTTAAAGATAATTAAAATACTGAAGTGAATAAGAAAATATAATTAAATAAATTAATAATTAATTTAAAAAATATATAGAGAGAGAGAGAGTAAAAGATAAAGATAATAGTGAGTTTATATATAGAGAATAAAGTTAAGATATTATTTTTGCGTCTTCACAAAAAAAAAAAAAAACAAAAATAAAAAAACCAATATACGATATTTAGTATACAAAAGGGTCATATTTACAACTTTTTCATAAGAAATAAAATTTAGTCAAAACAAACAAATATTACTCTCTAGACAAATATGTTAAACCATCTACAAATAAAGTTCTAGGAATAGCAAACAAAACTACTTGCAATTAACATCACAAGATTCTCATATTATTAAAACTTAATTTTGTATCTTTGTATCTGAGTCTAACGATAAAATAAATTATTTTAAAATAAATATTATGATTCAAATCTCATCGATGAATTAATATTACAAAAATATTTAATTTTATATTTTTTTTGAATATGTAAATTATTTTTTATAAATTAAAAAATATATAGCAGATTATTTACCACGTCTCTTTCTTTCTCTTCTCTAAACATTATCATGACGAAGACACTATTTTAGAAATGTCATTGTTCTTGAATCTTGGTGTCGATATAATGCCTTATTGCACGTTTATGCAGAGATAAATCATGATTATTCTTGTCTTTTTTCTTTTTCTTTTTTTTTTTTTTTTATTTTTTTTATGAGAAGATGAGTTTCATCTCTTTAATTATTTATTTTTTGACAAACATACCTACATATTTTGCTCTTTCCATGAGGAACAGAATTTCCAATATTGTTCTTATTTTTTCCAATTAAAGCTCAAAAGATGGACTATACATAGCAGAAATAATTGAAAAAAAGGAAAAAAAGGGGAAAGGTGACTTCAAAATTCAAACACTTCATTTAATATATAAGTCATTCCTTTTGAGATAATTTAAATTATAATTTAAAAGTTCAAACCTTACACCTAAGAAAAAACATTAATTAATTCTTGTAAAATTCATAAATTTAAATTATAATTTAAAAGTTCAAACCTTACACCTAGGACAAAACATTAATTAATTCTTCTAAAATTCATATATATGAAGGGGGAATTTATCAAATTTTTGGACCCTAAAAATCAAAGTAAGATAAAGTCAAAATATTAAGTATTAAATTTATAATAAATTGAATTTTACAATATAAAATAGCCTAAACCATTTAGATACGACTATTCTTCTTATTACAAGTCATTTATATTTTTTATTATTAATTAATGTGAAATTACTCATACATATTATAACTATATATTTAACACTTTCTTAATTGACAACTGAATAAGATAATTGGATTAAAGTCAGTTGACACTTAACTGATAGCATACGGTAGTCTCAAGTAAAACATAACCCACATGTAATGTGTTTGAATCTCAATTCTAATACCATATCAAATTTTTTAGGTCTTAGGAGTCAAAGTAAGATAAAATTGAAGTATTAAATATTGAGTATATAATAAGTTGAGTAAGATAAAATTGAAGTATTAAATATTGAGTATATAATAAGTTGAATTTTACAATACAAAATAACCGAAATTATTTAGGTTGAATTATCCCTTTATTGTTAATCATTCATATTTCTTATCATTAATTAATGTGAGATAATTCATACATATTACAACCATATATTTAACAAAATTTTTATTAATTAATAATCGATAATTAAATAGTTTTATTGATAAATCAGAATGAATTACAAGCTGTATATCCCTAAATTATATGCATGATGCTATATACTATACAAGCATCAAATGAATTTTG
Source organism: Aleurites moluccanus (assembly GCA_948193065.1). Lineage (NCBI taxonomy): Eukaryota > Viridiplantae > Streptophyta > Magnoliopsida > Malpighiales > Euphorbiaceae > Aleurites > Aleurites moluccanus. Next base: position 163,508 of record CANXYC012325060.1, read on the forward strand.
TAGTTAATTTAAACTTTTCCTATATATAGAATACTGATTTTTTTAGATTAATTTAGACTTAAATAAATAAAAAATCAAATAAAACCAAATCGAAATTACTAAATACTAAGGAAAAAAAAAAAAACAAATACCAATCACACCCGAAAATTCACATGGGCTTCAATTTGCTTCTCCATCTAATTATTTCTCTTTCCTCAGACCGTCAGATAGATAGTATCGAGGCTTTTGCAATAGTGGACATATTGTGGGTATTTCCAGATTTTTGCCCATGATAGATTTAAATGTTAGTCCAACTATATATTAACTGTTAGTCCAACCATATTTATATTTTGAAAATTTATAAAAAATTAAATCGAAACAAATTAAACTGAAATAATAATAAAATTAAAATTGAACCGAAATTCTATATATAATTCAATTCAATTTAATTATTTTTATTAAAATAAAATCAAACTGATTAATCGAATCATCAAAATTAAATCGATATAAAGAAAATACCATGATTGAATTATTTATTTATATACATATCTTGATATTAAAAAAAAATCATTAGTTATCCCAAAATTTTTTGCAAAACTATTAACTCTAATAAATATTAAATACATTTTTTTTATTATTTTCATAATTTGAATGTTACTAAAATAATTAACGTAAGTTGATAGCGAGGTTAATTAATTAACTACGGGTCTAATTACTATAAAATTCGAGTACTATTTAGAGACTTAATTGAACCTAATTCAAATTTAAGGATCTTGGATGAAATTTCAGGGGAATTGGGTATCAACAAAGAAAATTAGTATAGATTTATTTTTCCTTTTGGATTTTAAGTTATTGATAGATTCTTTTCGTGGTAAGATTATAAGGAATACAATTTCATTCCTAAATGATCTAGCCAAGCAAGTTGTTATAGTTTCAACTCAAAAAGAGAAATAATAATAATAAAGCAAGATGTTATAATTAACAGCTTGCTTTGGACTTGATATGCCATTATTAAAAAAAATTTAAAAAAATAATTAATTTATGAAGTTGTATTTCAAGAAATTTTTGAAATATGTATTTTAAATAGGAAATTGAATTTTTGAAATGAATTTTAAGAATGAGAAATATCTTAAGTTTAAAGAAAAAATGAATTAAAAAAATTAATATTTTATTTTAAATGGGAATTTAAATTCGAAACTTTTCAATTTTAAATATATATATATTTTTGTCTAAATCATTTAATATCCAATTACTGCCGACGACTTCGAATTTAAGCTGTATATATCAATTTTCAAAGATGTATATATATCTCTTTTTAAAGGTATAGACTCTCCAAATACCGATTGATACATTTACAGACTTGGACTAAGTATAAAAATGATTTTTATATAACTGAGCTACACAACTGTTAGATAAAAAAAAATCATTTCACCATAAAGAGCATTTTTTTTTCTAGATGTGGATCTCCTAGCTTGTCTTAATTTGTGAATGATACATTTTTCCTTAACCAAGAAAAGTGAACTTAAAGTATTTACATAATGAAACTATTTATAATTAGAAAACTTATATAAAATGGAAATTCAGCCGTACAATTAAGATATAAAAATAGAAATAGATCCACCTAATATCATTTTATACCAATAATAAAAAGAAATGTGAATCTCTTTATATTGGATTAATTAACTTAATTAATTAAGCTTTGGTTGGGTAGAATATTAAGCATATTGTATGGATAAAACATTTTAATTATACGCTTGTTTGTATCTAAAAATTAAAAAAATTACAATATGAAGATCCTTTGAAAAGCAAAAAACAAAAAAAAAAAAAAGAAAAAAGTAAAGAACAAAGCAGAAGTGATACTTTTGTTATCCCTTTCTTTTCACTTTGTTTGATTCTTAATTATTGTCAGCAAGAAACAAAAATATCAAGAAAAGAAGCAAAAATAAAAGCTTATTTGGATCAATAGCATTATATATGTTTAATTGTAGGGTATCCCAGCAGTCTTTTAAAGCCAAGACATAAATTTTACGTTTACAAATCAATATCATCCTTTGGATTGGTCTAAAATCTTATGTTAAAGAGAATATAAAATTCATATTTCATTGAAAATAAAATAATTAATTGGTACGTTAACTAGCTATAATTATTTTAATTTAGATCCATTTAATTTAATTATTTATAATAATAATTAGTTGTTAGTCATTGTTTATAACCGTTAGCTATAGTTATTTTTATTATTAAGTATTTAATAAAATTATTATTAATTATTATTGGTAGTTTATAGTTATTTTTGTTAAATATTTAATAAAATTATTATTAATAATTGTTGATATTATATTTAATGATCATTAATGATAAATATTAATATTTATTTTTTATTTAAATATTATTTTTTAATAAAAAAATTTAGTTTTTTTTTTTATTTATTTAAATAGGTATAAAAATTATTCTAAAAAAGTTTTAAAATAGAGATTTGGGAATAATAACTATTTAAATACTTCACAGCTAACTAACCATTATACTATTAAAAGAAAATAATCAAACGCATATAAAATAGCTGTTGAGAATAAAAAAAATTAATAATTGCATTAAATTTTTTTTACTAAATATTCACTTAGTTATTAATAATGTTATACAACAATTTATAAAAATAGAGTGGATGAATAGTTTTTTCCTTTTTTACAACATAGTGATGAATTTAAAATGAAATTAAACCAGGTGAATGAATGAAAATAATAAAAATGTAATAAATTTTATAATATTTTCTAAGACTAATAATTATAAAAAAAAAATTAATATTTTCGGAGATATTTGATCAACTGTAGCCAAGACTTTTAAAAATGATAAATTGTATTCTAAATCTAACATATTAATTTTAATATTTTACCCAATATATATTAAAATTGAAAAGAATAATATTTTAATACTTATTTAAATAATGTTTTCCCTCACCTTTCTCTTGCATTCCATATCTTTTTTTTTTCTCTCTAAATATAAAATAATGAAATTTTACTTTTGAATAAAAAAATAAAAATTATTCTTTATGAAGGAAAAATTATAAAATTATATTTTTTTATCTATTAATGTGAATTTTGAGGGAGGATTGAGATAAAAATTGGAAGGCAAAGACTAAAATTATAAAAAATAATTATGTTTATATTTAAATTAGAGTTAATAAAAAAAATGATAATGTTTAGCACTTATGGAATGGTAACACCAAGAATTACTCTTGATGAAAACCATCAATGTAGAGATTTTGTGGGGCTGTTTAATAAAGGTAAAAGATGAATGTTGAAACAATCATGCCCAGGACCAAGTGGCTTTTCCCTATTATAGTTTATTGTACTAAAACTTCATTGGAAGCAAAGAAGATTCAAACTGTTATATGTTTGCTAGCTACCTTTATTCCATTTCTTATGACTATATAAAGGCCATGCATTTAACAAGAAGAACACAATCAATAAGCCTTCTACTAAATATTTTCTCTCTTATCATAGCTCTTGTTTAAGCCCTAAAAAATGTCACTCAACCTCAACCCAACATCTCTAGCTCCATCCACCATGCAGAAATTGGTCAGAGGAGAAAGGCTTTTGTTCTCTTCTTCTGATGATAATACAATGGCCAAACAAATTCAGGGGACTCATTCTCCTGATGGCCATGAGTTTGATGTCAAACCTCTTCTCCATATTGTTGAGGACATATTCAATCGTGCTACCCCATCTATTGATGTTCTTGCTGTGCCAGCAGCTGCGGTAATATATAGTATTAATTAATTCATCTAATATTTTATTTCTCATGTTGATTAATTAATTAATTAATTAATATAATTTGAATGTATTTGGTATTTGCCAACGATCTTTGTCTTAGTAGCATAAGAGTCCTCTGCATGACTTTCATATTGCGAGTTATGAAACTGATATTAAAAGTTATTCAAGTCCAAATTACTACCATTTGTCAAGCTTAATATTTTCATATATGGATAACTAATGTTTTCTAATTAAGACAAGTTATTTATTTTGAAGAAACAAATTAAGACATGTTTGAAAATACTTAATTAATTTTTTTATTTTTGTTGAAATCGCTTAATATTCAATAGCTATCTATGTAATAAAATTAGGAATGTTTAATATTTTCATATATAGATAACTAATGTTTTCTACTTAAGACATGTTATTTATTTATTTATTTTGAAGAAACAAATTAAGACATGTTAGAAAATATTTAATTAAATATTTTTATCTTTATTGAAATTGCTTGGTATTCAATTGTCATCTATGTAATAAAATTAAGAATGCTCAAAGTTAAAGTCAATCATTTTAACTACATTTATGATTTGCAGATAATTCATCAACCACGTTTGGATGCTCTTGATGAGAAAACTTATCATGCCAATTTCATTTCCATTCTTGAATCTTTGGCTTTTATCATTGATCGAGTAGCGAGTGAGGTGATTTATCTCTTATCCTTTTTTATCTTATTTGGTATATAAATGAAATTTTTAAAATTTAATTTGTAAGTAAAATTATTTGAAATTTTATATTTTCATATTTATATAAAAGAAAATATTTATTGTATAAAATTAAATATAACTAAACTAAAATTTATCGTTATGAATGAATTTTACGTTTGAAATTATTTATTTATACCAAACACAGCTTAAATGTTCATGATCGTCATCACTAACTATCTAGTTCTTTTATGTTAATGTATATACAGATAACATACAAATGCACAGGGGGTGCAGATGCTCATGCAACTACGATGTCAATATTGAACATGCTATCCAGCTATTCATGGGATGCAAAGTTGGTGATAGCTCTAGCTGCTTTTGCAATGAATTATGGAGAGTTCTGGCTGGTTGCCCAGAGCTACACTTCCAATCAACTAGCAAAATCGGTGGCAATCCTCAAACAATTGCCTGACATGTTAGAGCATTCAAGCTTGCTTAAACCTCGATTCGATGCGGTAAAAAATCTCATCAAAGTCATGATGGATATTGCCAAGTGCATTGTTGAGTTCAAGGAGCTTCCATCTCAGTACATTTCAATAGATATCACTGCAATGTCCACTGCAATGGCTTATATACCCATTACTGTCTACTGGACAATCAGAAGTATTTTCGCCTGTGCTTCACAGATTACTGGCCTTATTGGGCTGGGGCATGAGTATGTGCTCCATGTCGACATTGATGATCTTAATTTTTTTTTATTTTTTATTAGGCTCTGATTAGGTTCCAACTCGTAACTAGAGTTTACTTCATTATCATTAAATGGCAAGCTCATTGGTTTCTAAGCTCATTAATTGTTGGTTGTTTAACTATAGGCACATGGTTTCCACTACGGAGGCATGGGAGCTATCAAGCTTGGCTCATAAGCTCAGCAACATGCATAGCCATTTAGCAACTCAACTGCAGATCTGTTATAGGCACATTGGTGAGTTTTTGAAGCTAATTAATTAAAATATTTGCTACCGTATAAATTAAGTCGATAAACATATATATATATATATATACATATATATATATATATATATTAACTGATAATTCCATATAATTATTATATATATGCAGATGAGAGGCAGCATCAGGAAACTTATCAGAACCTTCTACATTTGTTTGAGATGGCTCACATTGACAATATGAGAGTTCTCAAGGCATTGATTTATCCTAAGGATGATCTGCAGCCTCTAATTGAAGGGACCACCAAGAGGAGGGTTTGTATTTGTTGATTCCCTTTGAATCATCTAATGATCTAATTGACATTTTCCTTAACAAGATTTTCATTTCTGAACATGTCATCCGACCAATAGTCCAATAATGGAGTATCTGTTAAAAATGAAGGTTTTAATTTATTTTTTATGTGATCTTTTGGTTGACAAAAACAGGTTAGCATTGATGTGTTGAGGAGAAAAAATGTGCTATTACTCATATCAGATCTTGACATTTTGCAAGAAGAGATTTCCATTCTTGAACAGATATACAACGAGTCACGGCTTCATCCAACAAGGCAGGAGAGTCAATATGAGATTGTTTGGCTGCCTATTATAGATCCAGTTGTTCCTTGGAATGATAATATGCAAAAGAAATTCGAGTCACTTCAGGCTGGTATGACTTGGTACTCAGTATATCACCCTTCCTTGATCGACCGGGCAGTGATTAGATTTGTTAAACAAGAGTGGCATTTTGGGAAGAAGCCAATGCTTGTGGTGCTTGATCCACAAGGACGGATTGCTTGCCCAAATGCACTCCATATGATGTGGATTTGGGGCAGTCTAGCATTTCCTTTCACCAGTTTAAGGGAGGAAGCTCTTTGGAGGGAAGAGAGTTGGAGACTTGAGCTCTTGGTTGATGGCATTGATCCAATAGTTCTCAATTGGGTAATATTCTCGGCTCCTTAAACAGATATTTATTAGGGAAATTCTTACTTCAGAAGAATCCATACAAAAAAAAAATCAATAGAGGTTCATTTTAGAGTCGGAAGACCCAATCCCTTGGGAGATTTTTTTTTTTGGTCCCAGTAAAAAATACATCCATAGATTTGGCAACATATTTTAACCTAAAAACTTAAATTAACAAATTTATAATTCATTTCCACTTATATATCTCTACTCAGCCTTCTTTTTTTCAACGTGAGATTTCTATTTACATTTAAAATCCTAATATTTTACATATTTTATTAAAATTGTTATGATTTTAGAATTTTATTAAAATTGTTATGATTTTAGAAAATTAAGAAGGCGAATTGTTTCTACTCACATTAAATTTTAAAAGAAAATTAATAGAATGAACTTAATTACTAATTAACTAATGTTTTTGTGTTTGTCCCAATATTAGATGCAAGAAGGAAGATACATATGCCTGTACGGAGGAGAAGACATGGAATGGATTAGAAAATTCACAAACACAGCAAGAGCTGTTGCACAAGCTGCAGGTATCCCTCTAGGGATGGTTTACGTTGGAAAAAGCAACCCAAAAGAAAGAGTTCGAAGAAACATAGCAACTATAATAATTGAAAAACTCAGCCATTACTGGCAAGAACTTGCTTCAATTTGGTATTTCTGGGTTAGGATTGAAAGCATGTGGCGATCCAAAAATCAACTTGGAAAAACAACTGAAGATGATCCTATAATGAAAGAAATAATGACAATGCTAAGCTTCGATGGCAGTGATGGAGGATGGGCTATATTCACTAGAGGATCAGAAGAAATGGTAAAAGCTAAAGGGAATGTTTTCTTAACTTGCTTGTCAAATTACAGTAATTGGAAAGATCAGATTGGGCAAAAGGGGTTCATGCAAGCACTTAAAGATCAACTTAGAGAGCTTCTCACCACTGAACATCACTGCAATAGGCTTGTGCTTCCTGGCACTGCTGGAATGATTCCTGAAAGAATTGTTTGCTCTGATTGTGGGCGTCCCATGGAAAAGTTTCTTATGTATAGGTGTTGTGATGAATAAATTCAGAGCACAGGTTCTGAATTATTTCTAATATTATAATTAAATTCATAATAATTAAGAAGCTGCAGCCAGAGGTAGAGGCAGATTGAGTCTGCTTTTACAATAGGCATGCAGCTGGTTTGCTGTACTCCATTACCCTATGATGTTTGAGTGAAATTTTTTACTATGTAATGGCTTGTTTTAATTGCTTTAATTTTTTTTTATACTATGTACTTTGTTTGTGTGTTAACAATGGATTATTTCTTATCAGTAATTGCTTTTCTTTTTTAATATATTATCTGATTTATGTACATTTTCTGAATCAGAACACCATTTTACTTAAAACAAGATTCATTGCTCGAAGTTATTGCCGATGAGTTGAGTAAATTTACTAAAATTTTATTTTTTTTTCTTATTTTAATTGTAAATTATTCTGTTTTTTATTTTCCAATTTCTCAAATTAGGATATGTGGAGTTAAAAATAAAATTATTCATTGGATATATACAATCATGGGCAATTTCTCATTCATGCCATCATTGGGTGTTTTATTTAATTTATTTTTTAAAATATTTTAACATATATAGCTGAATTATTATTTTTATTTATTAAATTTAGATATGATCTTTTAATAATTTTGAATATTAATGTAAACAAATAAATAAAAAGATATTATATGTATTAGTCTATATAAATTTTAATTGATATTTATAGAAATATAATGATATAGAAAAAAAATAATGAGATGACTTCATATACACATAATTTTCTAAACAACTCTTAAACTCAATTTTTATTATATGTATATACGTAGATTAGATTCATTAGAATTATTTTTATATGTTCAAGTTAGAAATCCTTTTGGCAGAGTAATTATAGTTGGATATTTCAAGGCCAAATTTCAACTTTATTTCAATTATTTTATTCATTGAATGTTCTTCAGCTGAACTCTAATGGAGTTGGGAATTTTTGTCTATGTTCTGGTATTGGATTTTAACCTTTGTGGACTTGTTAATTTTGTATGTTTATTGTTTGGTTGATTAGGGGCCTTGAAATCTATAGATTTTATTTTATTGTTTTTGATAATTGTTTACATTGTTCCCTTGTTGGGTTTTTCTGCATAGGCATTACTATTAACATGATGTTTATCACTATTTGATGGCATATAATATAAAAATGTAAAAGGTTTTGAATGACATAAAAGCTAATTTTTAAATTTATTTATTTAAAATTTTTAAAATTTTTAATTTTTATTCAATATTTTTAAAATACTCGTTAAAAAAATCGATAAAAAAATATATATAGCATTTGTTTGATTTTTATTTGATCTCTACATTTTAAAAATTTTCTATGTTTAATTACTTCTCCGATCAGTTTTTCTCTCCTTTTACACGCCGAAAGCCACTTTCTTTCTCTATCTCCCCTCTCTCTCTCTCTCTCTTTCTCATTTTGCCCATTGTTGCTGATCCATTTTTCTATGAAAATTAACCTCTCCCTTTAATAAGCTGCTCTTATCAGAGATTTTATTTTATTTTATTAGTTTTTATTTTCATTTTTTTCAATTTTCTACATTTTTATTTTTTAAATTGAAAATTAGAAAATAAGTAAATATGATAATTGATAATATTTCTTTTTATTTCAAATTTTCTCTTTTTATTTTTATTTTAAATATTTTTTTATTATATCAAATATATAATTATGATTTTACATAAATATTTATTTTAAAGAAAAATAAAAAATATTATAAAATAATTTTCCATAATATAATTTAATTTTAGAAAACTCAAAAATTATTTTCAAATTTTTTATTTAAAAAAATTTGATAACTAAATATCAAATCTCAATTTTCTATTTTTTTAAATATTTTTTCTGAAAATAACTTTTATTTTCTATAATTAAACAAGATCTTAGGGTTGAATCCTTCTATCGAATTTTTATGATATTAACCAGTGACAAAGTTGTTTGGTGGCCGAGACCCAGCTAAAAAATAATCTCGTAAATTTATAGAAATTTTTTTTATTTTATTTTTTCTTACTCAGTATTTTATATAAAAAAAAAAATTCAATTCACTCAAGTCTAGTTTTTTATATAAATTTTTTTTTTCAATTTATTCAAAATTAATTTTTTAGCTTCGTCCTTATATGAATAATTAAATTTAATTTTTTTGAGCACTTTTGAAAAATTAAAAAATAAAAAAATTTCTATTGAAACCCTAATTTAATTTCCATTAATAATAAAATAATTATAAAGACATTAACAATACTCTATTAATCGGTCAAAACTAATAAAATATTAAAATAAATAAATTCAAAGAACTTACGATAATATCAAAATAAATTTTTAAGGTCTGTTTGATATTATTATTTAAGAAGCTATTGAAAAAATACCTTACTAAACTATTAATTAAAAGTCATTAAAATTTATTTTTAAAACCAATTTCACACATTCTAATTATAAAGTTTCAAATCAGTTAGATAATTTTTATAACAGTTTTTCTAACAAATGCCTTAAGAGTATTCTTTAAAAATAGTTATTTTAGATAAAATATAATTATAAAATAGTTATGTTAGAAAATACAGATAAATTAATATAAAAAATGTGTTGAATAAAAAAAAAAAGATATTTATAGAGTTGTATTTCGTTATAATCACTATTTATAATTCTCATTTTTCACTTAATTATTCTATTTTTAAATTTATTTATTTAATATTATCTAAATTTTTAATTTTTACGCCGCTGCTTAGAAAAACTGTTTTTATTATAAGATGGAATCATAAGTAATTAATTTCGTGATAATCAAATAATCGTTACATTTATGAACTTAAATGAAAAAAAAAAAAAAAAAGCAACTCTAGTTCAATATAAACTGATATTGAACTTATTTGTTTCATGGTTCAATAAAAGCCAAACGTGAGTGATCAATCCTCCACCTCTTCTAAGCTGCTCTGTGTGGCGAATCCAAGAACAATTACTCGCAGCATAGCAAAGCATTTCAACCCATACACTACATAGAAGACTCCACTTATCACCCCTGTCTAGCAGAAGCTCAGCAAGCTGTTTCGCATCATAGATTACTTCCCAGCTTGATATGAGAACATCACTGTTACGAAATCCATCCACAACCACATCACTCTCAGGCAGTGGAACAATAGTATCTTCTGATCTTTTTTCAAGCAATTTTCTTGAAAAAGAATCAATCATAAACTCTTCATTTCTTCCTGATGGAGCAATTGTATTCAAAAATGTAGTGAGTTTTGCGCAAGCACCTTCAAAAAGAATGTTCTTGGTGACAATTGAAAGCATATAAGGCCTTACAGCTAAAAGATGCATCATGTAGTCTGACAAATATTTGCTCATTATTGGGTACTTTGAAGATTCTCCATAAGGACTAGTTTCATTAGCTGCCTTATTGTAGCAAACATCAGTAGCAATATGCCATGTAATTATGGCTCTGCCAAAACTAGTTTGCTGGTTTGCTTCATTTGTATAATCTGTCTCTATGCTCCATTTAAATTGATCCAGACATCGGAATCTTTCCAATGCCCATTCTCCTCTTTTGCTGAACGGCTGCCAAACTCTCTGCCCACGAACCTCTTGTATCTGCTGAATTATCAATTTCTTTAAGCTTTCAGGAACTAGAACACATTGCGTTACGTGAGACCTTTTGTATCCTTCTTTCCAGTCCTGAATCATTAGGATTTTGTTGATAATTCTACCTGACCTTGTTGGCTCTTCATATAGACAATAACTTAGCATATTTAATTGCTCCATGGAATTAGACCATCTAGGCCATTTCATTGGCACCTGGCGGGCGAAAAGTTGAAGCAGAGTATCCACAAACTGATTCTTTTGCTCTTTGATCATATAAAGAATTGACAAATCTGAGGAAAGAATGTTAACAAGTGCATATAGTTCTAAAGCAATTGCCCCAGAAAGAAGCAGATAAGTAATAGCAATGTCTACCCTTTTATCATATTTTCTTGAAACAAGAATTGTCAAAAGATGAACATCAGCATTCCTGAACAAGATTGCAAATCCAGACAAGCTGCAAACTAGACAAAGAAAACAAATGCTTCGACGAAGAAAACTCACCCCCGAATAATTTATAGGAGCCCTCGTATAAAGCACATCATACATCAACCCAAGTTCGAATTCTGCAATCTTGAACACATTTTCAGGATCATAATAATTTGTGCTCATTGAAGGCAAGTTTATAGACAAAGGATGACCAATCCAATTCTGAAGATGTGGCTTCAAATGCTCGAATCGAACATAAGCCTTAACAAGCAATGGTAAATCAGGAATTGAGGATTTGAGTATCCAAGCCCTTTCTAATTCAAGAACATTACCATTTGATAAAGAGTCAAAAATTGCTGAAGTACTAGCAGAACACCTAAGAGCCCAAATTCTCTCAAAACTTTTAATTGCTCCACCAAGAAGCAGAGTCATGGCTATAATTGAAAGCCAAGAATTATTCCAAGACTTGATAAAAATAGAAGCAACAACACTTATTTGCACACCTATTTCAAGAAATTGCCTCCAACCCAATCTATTATCCTCTACCGCGTAGGCGGTAATGCTATCAGGACCACCGATATGCACCAAAAGCAGCGGTGCCCACATAGCCCTGAGTTCATTATTTGTGACATTTACCTTTTGAACTCCACTACCATAGGTAATGTTGCTAAGAGCAATTGATTCGTTATTTGTTTCAGTTAACTTACCAAGAGCAATAATTGAAACATAAGTTCCCATTAAATAAGATAACCAAACAATGAAACGAATATAAACTCCTGAATTGTACTTCCTGCGACTGCCATACACTGCTAGAATGATTTGGAAGGCTAGACTTGTCACTACCAATACCTGAATTTCAAAAGCATCCCATAGTTTCTTTACCCAATCTGAGCTGAATATTTCTTTTGCAATCTCCCAGCTCATTTTTTTTTTCACAACCTGCCAAATATTAATAAATTAAGGAGGTTTCTAATCATAGTTTAATTGATTATATTGCTAAAAAATGTAACATATTAAATTTGATTGTATTGGATTTGGTTAGGGTATAACTTATTCTGTAGAATTAATTGGTGATATAGAATTTTCAAATGAATTTTTATATATTATATAAATATATGAAGAAATATGGTTTTGCATGGACAAAGGAAATTAATTTTGGATGGTCGAAAATTCAAAATTTTTATGCAGGTGCTAAGTTCATGTAAAAAGCTGAGTTTGGGTGAAACAAGTGAAAATATTTTTTTTTTTTTTGCCAATTTCAGATAAAAAATAGGAAAAACAAAAGTATTTTCTATTTCAGATTTTTTTTTTTTTTTTTTTTTTTTTTTTTTTTATGAACAACATATTTTCTATTTTCTAATTTTTTATTTACAAAATAAAAAATTGTAAAATAAAAAAAATGAAAACTGAAAATGAAAAATATTTTTCACAACTAATAACTTAAGTTTAATTATATCAAATGAGTTCAAAATTTTTGAATTTTAAAATTTAATTTGAAATTTTATGTTTTTAACTATATTTAAGCTAAATTGATAGTTTTTATGCATATAATTGAATCCTAATGTAGCATTTCAAAACTTTTAGCAATGCCTTCACAATTTTAACTTAATTTATTTAAATGTAAGTTACCAAATATAAAAATTTATTTTCAAATGTGATTAATCTTATATCAATTGTGGTTGCAAATATAAAGTTAATGTGTTCAAATGCTTGTCTGTCTGGTAATCTAAATGTTCCGACCTTAGTCGTCTTCCCTCTTTTTTTTTTTCAGAATAAATTCTAATGTATGGAAAAATATTTTTTATATTAAAAATTAATTATTAAAGAGAAGGCTATTAGGATATTTAGAGAGTATTTGGATAGAAATTCTGTTTTGAAAATACCATTTCAAAAAATATTATTATATTTAAATTAAATTTTTTCTGTTTTTAAGTTTCAAACGACGTTTTAAATTAATTATCTAAATATTTAAAAAATCATTTAATATTTTTTAAATTTAAAAATAATATTTCATGTCTATTTTAAATATATTCAAACACCCTCTTATAATAGGTGTAATAGAAAATATAATCACTCTTCACTGCACCAAATCATTACACTCTCAACATTGTGAGAGTGTAATGGTAATTCAACTTTCATATACCTGTAGCATCTACATTTAAAAAAGAAATGTTTTGTGGCATGTTTTGTAGGCCATTGCACAACAATTTCAAAGTTGGAAGTTATTGTGCAACTGCTATTTTGTAGCTTATTTTTTTAATTTTCTTTTTTTTTTTTAAATAATATTTTAATTTATTTTTCAGAGAAAAATTTCTTTAGATTTTTTTTTCAGAAAATTAATAAATTATATTTAGAAAATAATAAAATAATCTTTAGAAAATAAATATATTTAATTTATAATCTGTATTATGAATGATTAAAATAACTTGTGATTTGACACTGAAATCATAATATTATATTTTTCAAAATGTAATTCATTTTGAGAGAAAATATAATAAGAGAGCATGTAATAAAGTGATAATGTTACATAATGTAACATGAGCTATTACACCCTTACAGTGTAGACCACTATAAATAATCTTAAGGAAGCACATTTAACCGTTGCATGTTATGATTATCAAGTGTTAAAAAAAAAAAAAAGAATTAACCATAATATTATTAGAAAGCACTAAACCAATAAAATAATAAAAGAACTCTAAACTTATACCAATTTATTAGCTCAATTATAATTTTGATTTGAATAAGAAAAGGAAGTCAGATTTACAATTATAGCACTAAAAAAAAATATAAATATACGTAGAGTAAATAAATTATACAAAATTACATGCAACGCACCTGAATATGAGTTCAATAACTAGTTGAACTTTTGGCAAAAGCTAAAATGTAATGATGAGCACTCTAGTTCAAGGTAGTTGCTTTAACTACTGACTATCTATTTATATACATCACCCACTTAGTTACATATCTCACTATCAATGCGTTTAGCTTACAAGTAAAAAAGTGAGAAATCATGAAGAATGGTTCTTTGCTTGTATATTGAGCATTGGTTCACATTCTTGCTTATCATATGGTCCTTTCTTTTTCTTTTTCCCCTTTTGCTTTATACAAGATTCAAAGGTGATCTTTTGTTTTGATATATTTAGAAATTTTTGAAAAGATTAGCATTAAATTGATTTCCAGGGATGTTTCACGTTGAAATATAACTAAAGGTATCAATTAAAGATATAAAAGTTTAATATAATATTTCAACTTCCATCATATCCTATTAATTTAGATTTTTGGATTGGATTCAAAAAATTTTATTATGCAAGATTTAGATTTGACCAATTCTCATTTGGATTTATAATCGACCTTCTTATTTTGTCACATTTGCTTGTGTCATATGCTAATAATTAAAAAGCCGAAAACATAAATATTAACTAGAAGTAAAAAAAAATCACATTTAAATATAACAAAAAATATCAAAATCTATTATAATATTTAGTCTCATGCATCACCCATTAGCCTAAACTTTTTGAGTTGTTGTACATCAAACTAGTGGCATTATTCAACAAAAAAATAAAAAAATTTATAAATTCTCTCATTTTTCCCATAAATCCCTCTCCGCCCAACCAGAATTTGAGCTTAAAATTTCCGTATTGGGTGAGACATTATGTTATTTCTTTAATGCGATATGAGTGTTGAAAATGTAAACTTTATTATATACAAGTATAAATATAAATAACTTTTTAAAGGGGAGAAATTGTTTGGATTTGAATAACTGCCCTCTTATAATGCATGTGTTTCACTTTGGTTTTGAGAGAGTTATTCTTTGGTACATATAACTTCCAGAATCTTATTCTCCCACCATAATCACTTTAGTATAGATAGAATTAGAAGATAGTTATTTGCTAAACAATACCTCTAAACTACATTTTTCAATAGGGTTAATTACAAAAATAAAATAAAATAAACTATTAGCGAAATTGCAATTTTAATCTGAACTAAAAATTTTAACAATTTGAATCAAATATTTCAATTTTGGGAATCAGAAGAAAAAAAAAAGAACTGAACAAAGTAAAACCAGCAACAACGGTGTTAGAGACCCCAAAAGAAGGCATTAACAGTGGCAGTGTGGTGTGTGGTCCCTGTATTGTCGAAAGGTCTCCATTATTGTATACAAAGTTAGAAATTCGCAGAGTGCAGAACACTATCAACAATCCCAAGTAAATATTTAAAAATGATTTAACTTTTTCTTTATTTTATATGTGTTAGGATTAGTTGTCTGTAGGAAATTTTTTATTGAACTTGTAATTTATGTACTATCATTGATATTCGTCATTAACTTAAATAAATTAATGCCACGATAAACTCCGATAACTGAACATCACATCAGATTTCGGAGTTGAGTATAATTTGCAAAATATTAAAATTATTTGATTCGAATTGCAAAAAAAATTAGTTGATGTTATAAGTGCAATTTCGTTAATAGTTATTTTTTTTATAATTAACCCTTTTCAATAACATCTAAGTTGGTATTTTAATTTCAACCTCAATGTCAAACTAATTATAATAATTTTAATTTAATCTTAATCCTAGGATTAACTTGATTCGCAAGGAGTGTTATGTGATGTGAAAGTCCCTCATTGATTACGAAGAAGTAAGATGAAAGAGTACTTATAATGAGAATGAAAATCAAACTAGGCCATTTTGTGTTGAAGGTAAGCTCAACTTATTATAAATTCATTCTTAAATGAATATTGAATTGAATTGATTAATGACTCCTAGGCCCATATTAATGTCACACATTGATTAACCAAAATATAAAAAAGAAGAAGAAGAAAAAGAAAAAGTAGCCATATGTATAAGGCTTCATCTTAACTTTCAAATTAAAGTTTGATTACAGTAGAAGCAAGGTAGTAATTCCATTTGTAAATATATATATATACAGATCAATATGTTGCAGCAACAAAAATCCCAGTTCCAATATATATTTTGATTCAAATTTAACCTTAGACATCTTTTTATATATCCTGCTTAATTTGGCTTGTTATCATTATTATTATTATTATACAAAATGAGCCAAGCTGCAAGTGCAAAATCTGAATCTGAATCCGTGACACAAAAAAAGAATCGAGGCAGACAATCAGAGGCAAAGCTTGACGATGATTCGATCATAGCAGAAATTAAAGAAAATATTGAGCCTGAAAAACTTGAAACGTTTGATGTTAAGCCTCTTTTTCATCTAGTTGAGGATATCCTTAATCAAGCTATCCAAAATGTTAATAGTAGTGTCATGGTATGGTTCTGTCACTCCCCCCTATTTCATTTATCAGGATTCAAAAAGGAAACTTGAAACTTTCTGATAGAGATATCAAGCTTTTACTATATTGTGTGTTATCCTGTTTTCTTTGCAGGATACTCGAGCATACATGGAAGACAAGACCCACCGAGAAGAAGTCATTCGTATGTGTGACAAATTCACATATAAAATGGATCGAATCTCTTACGAGGTCGTATATATATATATATAATTATATATGGAAAAGATAATTTTATGCAACATCTTTTAAATTTTAGAAATTTTATTTATCCATCTATTTTGAGGCAAAAAATTAGACATAAAATTGTTAATACATCAGGCCTAAATCTGTAAATTTTTTGCAGATAGCATACAACACTTCAAGCAGTGTAGATCCACACAAAACATTAAAATCAATATTTAAGATCCTATCAGGGTATTCATGGGAATCTAAGTTGTTACTAACTCTAACAGCTTTTGCTTTGAATTATGGTGAAAGTTGGCACTTTGCCCTCATTTATTCATCAACCCAACTTGCAAAGTCAATGGCAGTACTGAAGCAAGTAGCTGATGTGCGCAAGCAACCAGGTCTCTCTGCTCCTCCATTGGAAGCAGTTAATGATCTTGTCAAGGAGATGATGGATGTTACCAGGTGCATCATTGAGTTCCAGGAGCTTGGAGGCCTACTTGACAAGAAATTGGAACACTATTCTGCAGGTTTAAATCACATCCCAATCACTATCTATTGGACTATTAGGAGTGTCTTGGCTTCTGCTTCCCAAATTACTAGCCTCACCAGCATGGCCTTCAAGTATGTTCACCATCAACTAATTCATAATTATTTTTTTTCCCTGTTGGCTTACAATGAGGGAAGAGAGACTACAACTTGAAATCTTATTTAAATTGACATATGCAACTATTGTCAGACTGCACCTTTAGTGTGGTAGTGACTGTATATTATATTATTAATTTACACTAATTACAAATACATGAGATCCATCTTAATTTATAAAAGATGATTTACATGTGATCCATTGTAGACATAGTGACACTAATTTGAGTACACTTTCTACTACTATAAATAAAAAAAATAGTACTGATTTTCTAAAGAGGCTTCTTCCATTTATAATATTCATTTCAGCTATGTAATATCAAGTTCAGAGAAGGAAGAGCTGATCTTCTTAACAGAAAAACTCAACAAGAAGAAAGAGAAGCTCAAGGAATATCAAAATCTATGCAACCCTATTTTAGGTAAAGAGATTCGATTACTAATTTATTTATTTATTTTCATTCATGCGAAGTTGGGTAATTTTATAAATTGTAAGTGGTAACATAAAATCTGAACTTCAATTTACCAACCATTGGTGATTGTATAGAATTAGTTAGAGTACTTCCGATAATTTAAACTATAATGCAGAGGAGGCGAGGATGAAGAAACGCCAGCAAATAATTAAAAGACTCATTGAAGACCCCCAGGTAGACAACATGAATATTCTGAGGGCTCTAATTTATTACAAGGATGATCAACAACCACTTCTCGATGGTTCCAAGAAAAAGGTATCCTAATTTTGTTTTTAAAGGTTTACTGACCTTTTTTTTTTTTTTTTTTCTTTTTGTGGTAAATTGGGATCTCAAGGGATGCTCGAACTCAAAACTTCTTAGTGTGGGATCCTGTACCAGTGAATCAAAGGCTCATTAATACTTAATTTTATTTTTGTAACATAACTTTGTTTGATCATTCATTTTTTGAGTGACAGGTTTCCCTAAATGTCCTAAGAAAAAAAATGGTGATGTTGCTAATATCAGACCTAGACATCCCACAAGAAGACATTGAAATGGTAAAACAAATATATAATCCCAGTGATCCTAAATTTGAGATTGTGTGGCTTCCCATTGTTAATAGTCCATCAGAGCTTTTAAATATGGAGAAGTTTGAGCAGAAACAGAGAGATATGCCATGGTATACAGTATTGCCTTCTTTGATTGCTCAAGAAGTTATCAAATTAACCAAAGAAGAGTGGCATTTTGAAAAAGAACCTATCATTGTAGTAATAGATGCGCAAGGGCAGGTTGCTTGCCCAAATGCAATTCCCATGATCAAGATTTGGAGGAACCAGGCTTATCCATTTACCACAGGAGCAGAGGAAGCTCTATGGAAAGAAAATACTTGGAATCTTGAATTGCTGATCGATGACATCTGTCATGAAATTCTCACTTGGGTATGCACATATACATTCTTCAAATTTTAGTCATTTTATTACAATTTTACCTATCTCTCTCTCTGTCTTTCTTTGTGCTTGAAATGCCAGGAGGTTTACATACACTTCTAAACCTGAAATTCTTACATTAGGAAAACATGCACTTAACCATCAGGAATGAATATATAGTTATTTTGTTGGGAGTTCACTACTGCAAATAACCCTTCTAACAGCACATAAATCATACATTTAAACGCTAAAAATTTGATGGTAATACGAATTAGCAGTACTATTTCGTATTATATAAAATCCCTGTAACTAAATATTATTATAGACCAATTGTTAATTTTAACATCATTTATCAAATGGGGTTAAACTAATAATGTTTCTACTATTTATTGTAGTGGGGATAATTCTCAAGAATATTTACTTTTCAAATTAAAAATATAGTAATATGCATAATCCTTAACTAATGCTAAAACTAAAATAAAATGAGAGAATATTTTATTGTAAAAACTTTGATGTTGATTTTATGGAATCAATTATTAGATGAGGAGTGGAAATTGCATATGTCTTTATGGAGGAGAGGACATGGAATGGATCAAAATGTTCACAACTAGAGCCCCTTCTGTTGAAGCTTCATTGAAGATGGTTTATGTAGGGAAGAGTGGTGAAACAAAACAGCAAGTCCAAAGACACATTGAAACTATTGAGAAAGAAAAGCTTAGCCATTTCTTATCAAACGGGCAACAATCAAGATTTTGGGCAAGAATTGAGAGCATGGGACTTTCAAGGATGCAATTAGGCAAAACTATTTATGAAGATCCTATTTTGCAAGATATCATTTCCTTGCTTAACTTGGATGCCAGTGGCGGTGGATGGGCTGTTCTGTTTCGAGGCTCCGATTTAATCATCAAAGCAAAGGGCAAACATATTTTGTATAGCTTAATTAATTTTGTTGAGTGGAAGGACAATGTAAGCAAAGAAGATTTCATTTCTGCACTTGAAGATCACCTCATCATGAATCCAGGGTATATTGGTGAGTTTTCATTTTATTTTATTATTACTTCTTCTAACATTAATTATAGTTTCATTCTAAGAAAATAACATGCATGTATATACTCTCTTCCTACCTAATAATATGCATAAAAAATAGTTAAAAAAAGAAAGTTGTGAGGGTTAGATATTAAAGCTCTTTTATGACAAACAGTAGATTATTAAAGTAGTTATTAATTGATAGTAGCTATTTTAAGTTATACATATTAATTCAATTGATAATACGTGTTTTTTTATCTATCTTATTAATCAGAATTCGATTATTATGCTTGAAAATTAGCAGTATATTGTTTTATCTCTACATGTTTTTTTTTTATTTTATCATGAATTACTACCATACCATAGTATTCATAAATACCTAATTCAAAGATGGATATTTAATGTATCATGTTATACATATAATGCAGATGTAATTTCGCATATAATGTCGTACGAGAAAATTATAAATGATTTTCAGAGGAGCCACAAGATCAACTGTAGAAGAGTTCTTAAGGCATTGATTTCACCAACAAATCATTGGCAACCACTTTTTGACGGAGCCAGTAATAAGAGGGTTTGATCTCATTTCTTTTATCATCATCATCATCATCATCATTTATTCATATAATTTTGATAAAAGAAATTTTAGGGTTTGTCAATATTGTTTATAATAATAAATAATATATAATTTTGAATCAAAATTAGAAAGATTTTTTTGGTGATAAACATTAGATTTATAAAATTTGATTTTAAAGGATAAAAAGTTAATTTTGAAAAAAAAAATAAAGATTTACTATTGAGCTAATAGGTCAATGGTCGAGTGTTTGTGTAGTGTAGGAGGTTAAGTATTTGAATTCTGACAATTTTCATTCTATTTAAAAAGAATTTTCTATGAACCAAACAAAAAATAACTTTTGCAAATAATTATTAAATTAGATTTTATACTTTATATTTTTTTTAGTTCCGAGCACAATTTAAGAGTTTATTTGACACAATTATTTAGAATAAGATGGTAGTAAAGTTCTAATTCGAGATTTGCAAATATTTTACTACTTGCAAAAAAAATAGTAATAATTATGGTAATTTTAAACATAACAGTTATAGAATTAAATGGAATTTTTTTTTATTAGTTAATATTTTAAAAAAGAAAATAAGATTATTACAATAAATAAAATTTTTATAGATTGTGAATTTTACTTGTTTCAATATTAACAGGTAAACTTAGATATTCTTCGAAAAAAGGAATTGCTATTGCTGATATCAGACCTTGAAATTTTGCCAAAAGAATTGACACTGCTTAAGGGAATGTACAATGAACTGCACAGTAGAACAAGTGATCAAGAAACTCAATATGAGATTGTCTGGCTTCCAATTTTAGATGAAAATATTATGGGACATAATGAGATTGTCCAAGAAAAATTTGAGAAATTAAAGGCTGAAATGCCATGGTACATAGTTTACCACCCTTCAATTATTGATCAAGCAGGTATAAGATTCATCAAAGAATTTTGGCATTTTGATTATAAAACTATACTTGTTGTGCTTAATCAACAAGGGCGAGTTGTATCGCCAAATGCATTAAACATGATGTGGGTTTGGGGAAAATCAGCATTCCCTTTTACTACTTCACATGAAGTATCGCTATGGAAGGATTCGAATTGGAGGCATAATTTGTTAATGGTTGATGTTGATCAATCAGTCAAGAACAGTATATCAGAAGATAAATTGATATGTTTCTACGGAGGAGCAACAGGAATTGATTGGATTCGGAATTTTACCAGGGCTTTAAATGAAGCAGCAATAACTTTGAATTTTCCTGTGGAGATGATTTACGTGAGAAAGAATAACTATTCAAAGAAGAAAAAACAGAGGAACGCTATTCAAACAATTATTAATGAAAATCTCAGTCGTTGCTGGGATGACTCGACCCTGATATCCCAATTTTGGAATAGAGTAGAGGGTATGTGGAACTCTATATTTCAATTAAGGAGAAATATTAAAGAGTATGATTCTATAATTACAGAGCTCAATACAATACTTCATGGTAATGAAGAAGCATGGGTTATAATGAGTAAAGGATCAGAACCAGGGGAAATGGTAATAGCTGATGGGAGTTATTTTTTGGTATGTTTGTTGAATTTTGATAAATGGAAATCGCAAGCTTTGGAAAAAGGGTTTTTGACAGCACTTAAAGAAATGATTTTGCTGCTTCGCAATCACGGATCACAAATTTGCAACCAACTTGTTCTTCCTGCTGCAGATTTTTCTGAGCCCACTAAATGCTCACTCTGTCCTCGAATTATGGAGAGGTTCAATACTTTTGAATGTTGTGGTGAATAATTATTTGACAATTGGTCAAGTGGTATTACAAGTTACTGTTTATTTATTTATTTTTTTAATTATTACATTGAATTTATTTTGTTTAGATAAAATCGTATATTTTAATTTGTGAAGAAAATTATACAATATGCACATTCACTGTACTAAAATTCATTTCAATAATTAAACTATTTTTACATATAACCTTCTAAATAAATAATTTACAAGATAATATTTCTCACTATATAACTTATCCTTTAATAATTTTCTTTAACGGATAGTCTAATTCTTTAATAATTTTCTTTAACGGATAGTCTAATCAAATAGAAGTAACTAAGTTATAACTTAAATATCAACCAAAAAAAAATTACATAATTTACTATATAATTATATTATTTAAAATTTAGACCGCATCAAAAGTCTGTCTACGTATTTCTGTTTTTAAAAAATAAATTATTTATCCTTAAAAGGGAGATATTTATATATATACACACACACACGACATTTTACATGCAAGCTAAGATTCAAAAGTCCAAAGTTTAAATTCATATACTTAATAAGAGATTCCTTTTTGAAATGATATTGATAACTACATATATATATATATATATATATATATATATTACTAGTTATAATTTCAAAATCAAGCTACCCATACATACTGATAATTAGACTTTTAACTTCATTTCTTTGCAAGCCTTAATGTGTATGAAGATTAATACATTCAAGTTCCTTACTAACACCAAAAATACATAGAAATCAAATCTAAGGGGAATTTACATTTTTAAAATTAACATAGCCAAGACTAAGTTTCAAATAAAAAGTTTTTTATCCAATTAAGCCTCACATATCAACCCACCCATTTGATAGAAATTCCAGTAATAGCATAATTATATTTCTTCATGATTTCCAATTTATCAGAACATTTCAAAATAATTATAACGTAGACTATAAAAATTTAGCATTCACCCTTAAGTTTCAATGACATTCCAACTTACCCATGGAAAAATTAAAGTCCAAATGCTAACATATGATGAAGAATAAGGGAATATTGAAAGAGCAGTACATTCATAATCTCTTAAATCAACTTACCCAAGACTGAATTTAAGCACAAACTACTAAAAATTGAAGGATTAAAGAAATTTTATCTTCTTTACATATAGCCCTTCTTCTTTCTTTCTCTATTTTCCTTCTTTTTCCTTGGCATTCTTAATTTTCCCTTATTTCCCTCTCTCATTTTGAATCACGACCTAAAACAAACATCTCAACTCTTCTTTTTGTTTTTCAACATCCATTCATGAGAAATTCTTCAATGCATCTGGTGCATATGAAAATAGTATATTTTATGTTCACATTTAGATAATTATTATTTTTATTTACGGAAGATGATCTACACCTAAATGTGAAAGATGATGCGCTATTTTTAAATACACTAGTGTATTTAATAATTTTTTCAAATTCACATGTTGCCACATCATTTTTTTGAGATCCCACAAAAATTCACACACACACTTCACTTTATTTCTTTTTTTTTTTATGATTTCATTTATTTGGCTATTAAAAATTTAATGTTGTAATTTTAACTTTTGTATATTATTAATAAGAAATTTAAGAAAATAAAGTCATGATTGAATTAAAGTTTGTTTAATGGTTAAAGATGATCAAAAACTTATATTTTGGCAAGTATTCAAACGAAATGCTTGTCCCCTTTTTTTTTTTCTTTAATAATATAATATGCAACTAATTGTCTACTATTCTTATAAAATTTAAATAAAAATTCTCAAAATAATTTTAATTTTATTTATCCACATTGTTCTTAATGGGCCAAAAGCTCAATTATCGTATAAGTGTTGGAAAATTTTTACTTACTTTAAATATATAAATTTATCACATATATTAGACTAATAAGTAATTAGATATTTTAATAAATATAATTTTTTTATCTATTTTTTATTCAATAAAAAGATATTGATATATTTTGTTTTGCTCAATATATTTTTATCTCATTAAATTATTATGTGTACCAGAAGGTAAGAATTTTCCATAACTCTTATTGTCAATTCAATTTCACCCTTATATTTCAATTGGGGTCAATTAGTTCCTTAAACACTCGATTTTCACCAATTGAGCTCAACTACTTACAAAGCTTAACAATTTTATTAACGTGTTGATGTAACGAAAGTCTTTCTAAGAGTTCATTGATTTTAGATGAATACCAGATTAATAGGTATTAAAATTCGTTAATTCAAAAAAATATCAAAAATTGAAAAAAATAACTTTCACATAAAAAAATTATTTTAATTCAATCAAAAGTTGATTGACTCTAAAGTTTACATGAATATATATATAGGGAATAGTCTCTAGAAAATTCTAATTATCTAATATAACAATTTATTTCAAAAAGAAAATAAATCACCAGATTTACATAACTGAGATAATAAAATATTACAAAAACAATATCTTAAAAAATATACTAAAATATAATTCTTATTAAAAAAAATAACAAATAAAAGTTACATAAAATGAATAAAAAATCATAAATTATCAAAATGGATGTCTATATAAAAGAATTTAGCTAAAATTTGCCGCCAATCATCGCCGAAAGCCATGAGTTAGATTTGTTTTATTATTTCTCATTGGATTGGACTCAGATTAAGTCTAAAACTAAACACCTCTAACGATCCATTTCTTTAACTTTAATTATTTTGTATGATCAAACTTATTCATAAATTTCAGAGTTAAAATGTCTAGATCACGTGTGATTGCAAACTCCCATATATATCTGCAGGGTTCTTAATAAAAACTCTAGCAAAGGAAGAAGTGGGACCATATATAGTTAGCAGGGGCCACAAAAGTACTATGCATTCTTCCTCTTTAGTGTTTTATGATTTTGATTACAATGGAAGCAAGGAAGTTGATTCCAAAGCAACTTTATTCCATTTCCAATTGCTTTATTGTAATCTATAAATAATAGGCTAAGCCAATATTGAACTAAAACACATACACACACATATATTTAAAATATTTCCCTTAATTACTATATATTTATATATTCATACAAATCATCAGGATCAAAATGGTCTTCCCACGCCGTCCTACAGCACCAGCACCTTTAGATGACGAAGCAAAAATAAAGATAATTCAGGAAACTCATTCTCGTGTTGGCAAAGAGATTGATGTTAGATTTCTTTTCAATATGGTCAAAAACATCCTTAGTTCTGCCATTGACGACAATATCACGGTATAATCATTTATTACTCATTACATTGTACTGTAGATGTTAGAATTCGAATGTTATAAATAAAAAATTTAATTCCATTGGATCGAAAAAAGAAAATAAAAACCAAATTACTAGTACGAATTAAAGTGTCACTAATTAATAGTAATACAATCATACAAAGTGTTGCTAGTTAGCTAATTTCTTGGGCTTCATGTTATAATGTAGGCTACCCAAGTGCAAACAGAGACTGAGGACAAGAACCTTCAAGCACATGTTACTACCAGCAAGTTCAAAGCATTGTCAACTGTTATTGACGAAATTTGTTGCGAGGTAAGGATTTGTCAACTTAATTTTATTGATTTGTGCACTGTTAAAGAGTCTAAAAATTTGTATATAGCAAAAATTATTTTAGAAAATAAATTTGTTATCCACTTTATTGATGAGGTTAGATTTTTAATGTTATAATATAAATAATGAGGTAAAATATAAAGAAAATATTTAAATCAAATTGTAATATTATTTTTAATTTTAGTTAATTTTCGAATAAAAAAATATATTATCGCTAAGGGGTGTTTAGATTAGCATTGATTTAGAATAAAAATATTTTTTTCAGTTGTTTAAAACTCTAATCAGCAACGGTAATTTTTAACTGTTATCAGATTTTGTTAATTTAAATGAGAAGGATCGACACTCAATAATTTTTATAATCAATGCATATATTTTTAAATAATAATTAAATTTTATAATTTTATATTCCAACGCCCTCTAAGTTAAGTTTAAATTAAGTTTGTGTATGGTGATACTAATTTACTGCTAAAAAAGTCATATTTTTATGCGGCCTAAATTAAATTAAAATTACAGATTTCGGACAAGATTCTGAATAGATCAGATGTGGATGCGACAGTTCTTTCATTATTCAACATTCTGTCAAACTATTCTTGGGATGCTAAGTTGGTGCTGACCATGGCAGCTTTTGCTTTAAAATATGGAGAACTCTGTCTCCTTGCTCAGATTTGCTCCGCAGATCCATTTGTCCGATCACTGTCAATCCTGAGGCAAGTGAATTTTCCGGGTTTACAAAATGGCTCTCCTACTTTTACACAAATTAAAGAACTCATCAGAGGTATGATGGCTGTGACTGAGTGCATAGTTGAGTTCAGAGAATTACCATCTGTATATATTTCCATGGAAGTTTCAGCATTGTCCCAGGCCATTGACTACATCCCAACTGCTGTCTACTGGATCATAAAAAGTGTTGTGGGCATTACTCGGATTATCAGAGTCAATCTCAAGCAAATTGATCAGTATGCATATGTGCTTTCCCTTTTATTTTCCATCTATGAGCACCTTTTGCACAACTGCATAAAATATTAATTAATATTATAAGAAAGTACAAATATGAATTTTTTCTAACAATATTATAAATAATTATATATTATACAGTAGCCCAAAAAATTAATTTCTCCTATATTTTTATAAGAATTAAAGGAAAATCTGCCTTACATTATCAATTGCTAACAATATTTTTTTAGGGATGAGAATAAAGATATATTCAAATTGCCTGAGGACAAAGTCGGAGATGCATATGTCAATCTGATAGAAAAGCTGAAAATTTGTCGAAGTCACATAGGTTTGCTACTTGGCAGATTTCATTATATATAATAAGTTATTGATTATAATAAATATATATATCAATTCAACGAGATAAAAATATAAAGTAATAATATTTTTTATATTTTTATAAATAATAATTTTTTTTATTTATAATTATTTATTTATTATTTTTTTACTCGAGAAATAATAAATTTCGGACATAGTCCTTTTTTAATCTCTCATTAAATTGAGGATAATTTTATCTTATAATATTAGTTAATTAATAATTGATTTTAATATTATAAAAATGCAGAGGATAAGAAGAATGTGGAAGATTATCTAAAGCTTTTGAATTTTTTTGATGGATCTCACGATGACATCACTAACGTCCTCAAGGTCTTGATCCAAGCCGAGGGTAATACTAATACCATGCCGCTTATGGATGGCTCCATGAAGAAATTGGTTTGCTCCCCCACCACATATTGTTGTGTTTACAATTACTGTAGTCTGTATATAAATTAGTCCGTTTAAACAAAAACTAAGCTTAAATGACCAAATTGTAAGAAATTATTTTCGTGGCCAGAATAATGGATAGGTTTCAAGCTAACAATTAATGCTATGTTTTTTTTTATTATTATTAGTTAATTAATTTATTGCATGATTAACTTAACAGGTTAATATTGATGTAATGAGAAGCAAGAGTGTTCTATTGCTCATTTCTGGGCTAGATCTTTCGCCAGATGAGTTGATGATTCTTGAACAGATTTACAGTGACAGCAAGTTGGCGGCTAGCAGAACAACTTCACAGTATGAGATGGTTTGGATTCCAATTGTAGATTATACTGCAAAAGAAGAGTGGAGTGAGGCAGCTCAAAATATGTTTCTGAACCTGCAGTCTGCGATGCCATGGTACTCGGTGCAATCCTCAACACAAAAGAATGTGATTAGATTAATTAAGAAGGTATGGCATTTCAAGGGCGAGCCTATAATTGTCACTCTTGACTCTCATGGCGGTGTGGTTTGCCTTAATGCTCTCAACATGATGTGGGTTTGGGGTAGCGCTGCATCTCCTTTCACCAAGTTTAGAGAAGAAGAACTATGGAAGATGGAAAATTGGAGGCTTGAGCTTTTGATAGATGGCATCGACCCAGATTTTATTCAATGGGTAAATTAATTCACATCGTATATTGCATGTTATATTTATTTATGTGTGTGTGTGTGTGTGTAAGGCAAGTTTGGTCTTGAAGATATTACATTGTGAAATAATTTTGTTTCTTATTGTACAGCAAAGATATAGAGAACAAAGGTATTTTTTGCTATATGGAGGAGATGATATTGAATGGATAAGAGACTTCACAAAAACTGCAACAACAGTAGCAGCAGAAGCAGGCATCGCGCTGACAATGTTGTATGTAGGAAAAAGTAAAGCAATGGAGGAGGTTCGAGAAGTCATTAATATAATCACGCTAGAGGGGCTTAGTTTCGCATGGCAAGATACTGTTATGATATGGTTCTTTTGGGAAAGAATAGAGAGAATGCTCAGCTCCCTGCTTCAGCTAGGCAATAGTATTGAAGATGATCAAGAAATCATAATACAAGAAATCCAAAAATTACTCAGCTATGATAAAGAAGATGGTTGGGCCTTGTTTGGTAGAGGGTCTAAGATTGTAGTTACTGGGCTTAGTACTACTATTTTGAGTACATTAAAAGAGTATGATGAGTGGAAGAAGCTCGTGCCAACTACTAAGAGCTTTGAACTCTGCTTCAAACAGCATCATGACAAGCTTCGCGAAGTTGATGATTATCATCCTTGTTATCGTCTCAATATTCCAAGATCTGTCGGAAGTATCCATCGTCGCATGATTTGCCCTGAATGTCGCCGGACTATGAACAGACGAACTACTTTGTTTTGTTGTCTCAGGCAATTGTAGAATTACTAAATTAAACTTTAAATCTTCTGCTAGTTATACTTTCTTTCCCTGTAATAATATTTGTGCTTGTTCTGCTTGTTGCCTGGAATTATAATGGCCGAGTCCGGATTTTGGATTAGCGGGCACTACAAGAATTATTAGAATTAGCGCAAATATTTTTATATATAGCTAAAAATTTATGACGGTAAATTAAGTTATTGTGTCGTGCTACTAAAAAGTTGAAGTTGAAATCGTAAATATTTTATAATAAAATTTAATTTATTTTCAAAAAATTATTATTAGCCATAATTTTTTTAAATTTAACAATCTATAATTATTTAACATAAAAAAATATAATGTGCACAAATAGCAAAAAATCTATCTTCCCATTAATATTCAATATATATATATATATTGAATATTAGTATTTTAATTGCAATTTTTTGTGCCTGTTTAGCACAGTTTATGGAGAGGAAAAAACAGCTTTTTTAGGTGAGAAGTTGATTTTAGCTCAGTTTCTAGTGTTTGGTAAATATCTAAATTAATAAAAACAATTATCTAGATAGCTAAAATTTAGCTTTTTGGATAAGTTAGAAATTGGAGCTTTTCAGAAAAGCTGAATTTTAGATTAAACGCGCAGCTAATTTTAAAAAATTAATAGACAAAAATACTCTTATGAGTTTATATGCAGTTTTTAAATTGTATTTTATCAAATACAAACATATAACTATTTACTTTTAGAAATATTACTTTTAGAAAAATAATTTTTCTCTATAAGAAAAATTATTTTAATAAGCTGTGTCAAACTGGGCCTTCATGTTGTTGATGAATATTAAGTCTTTAGCTATCACTTTTCATGTTTCTGTTATATATTAGCTTTTAGCAACAAAATTATTTTGTTACTAAAGTTTATGCTACAAATTCTACTATTTGTTTTAATGGGGTCATAATGCGGACTAGCAAGTATTGGAGTTTTTGTATCAGTTTGACTATGAGAAAGAATCAAAAATAAAGATGGTTACTAACAATATTTGAATATGAGCTTGATTTAGACCTAACCCAATGAAAAATATACCAATAATTCAGATATATTAGCCTTTTAGCGGTGAAACATATTATTTTTCTGCTAAATTTTTTCATTTAAATTTCCATTTTTATTTGTTCTTTCTAATTTTGGTGATATTTTTTTTTCTAAATTACTTGAAGCTCTGTTTCGGACGTCGTTTGGAACATTTTCCTTAGTTATGATTAGGCCTTTAATATTATGTCATTTGTTTGATTTCTTTCATGTTTGGAAAAAAGATAATATTTTAACTTCTAAGATTTTTTGGGGTTTTTCTATATATGTTTTGTGAATTTTAGGATTTGAGGCAATTTACAAATAAATAATATATTTCTTTCTCTTTGAAATATATTTTCTCCTAAAATATAAAAGAAATATAAAGAGTTATTTGTAAGATTAATCCATCAAATTATTTGTTTTTATTTGTTTTAGTTTATCTTTTACTTTGATTGTTTATTTTTATATTTTCTTAGGTTTATAGGAAGACTCTTATGCAATTTGAACCTAAATAGAAGTTTGAAGCTCATATAGATCAAAGTCGGTGACAAAAGGAGACCTTAAAATGCAATTTGATGCATATCGAAGGTGCATTCAGTACGGTCATACATAATTTTTTGGTTCTTTCCAAGATGAATTTTCACAAAATTTTATGAAGCATCAAGCAAGACCGTGCAAAATGGTTGTGCATGGCCATGCACATCTGTGTTGGTCCGTTTTCTTGCTATTTTAAAGGTTTTATCTTCCTAGTTCGGTCCTACATTGAAATAATTAATTTCCAATAATTTTTTTAACTTTTTAAGGACTTTCAAATCTTCTTAAACTCCATATTTAAACTTCTACATAAAAAGAAGATTATATCAATGTAAAATCATCCAAGTTCTCTTGAACAAATCCTTTAACCTTTAGTTTTATTTTCTTTGAAGATTTTGGGGAGATAGAGCTCAAGAGTGACAATCTGTAATTTGCGCCAATCCAATTCTATCAATTAGTTTCTTTCTAAACTCTTACTTTCAAGGTTTATTTTAAGTTGTTTATTATTTCAATTATGAATCTCTTCTTCATGAGAAACTGAATTTTTATCTAGGGAATTAGATGTAATTTTTTTATTTGCTTATAATTATCTATAATAAATTGATTAGAATGAATGTTAGTATTTTATTTATTGTCTTCGGGTTTAATTATTGTGAATAATTTATCATTATTTACATATTTAAGGTATTGTGCGAAATACTGAAAGTAACATAAAAATAATTCATTAAGATATTAGACCTAAGTTATATATTACTTAAAGATAAAAACTTTTTTTGTAATTGTTAATAAGATTTTCATAAAATTTAATGGGTTTATATTAATTACTTGTGATCACAGGAGTATATATAATGTTAACATAAATATATATGTTGTGTCCTGATAAAAAACATTATATAGTTTAAAAAAATTTAATTATTAATTTTAATAAGATTAAATCCTAATCAATTTAATTAGAGATAATTTATAAGTAGTCAATTGATGAAATTTAAATTCTAATTTTTTATATCATTATTTAATTAATTATTATATTCTAGTTTAGTTTAATATATTCTCTTGAATTCATTTATCTAAATAATAGAGAGAATTTTGATTTTATTACTTATCAACCATTTCTTGTGGATTTGATACTCTACTTATTTACTACATTATGTATTGACGATTTGTGCACTTGCAAATTTAGCTCAACAATGAAATTTATGAATTTATATGATTTTTCAAGACCTCTAAAAAAATTTATATAAGTGAAATTTGAAATTTAGGAATATTTTAATTTTTTTTAAATTGTTTTTTCATTTTTTTTTCTTAAAAAATATTTAAATTTTATAATTAATTAAAGTAAAATTTTAATTCAAAAGTGGGTCCTACAATGTATGGTGAATTTCATGCAAAAGATAAATATTTTTTCAATTTATATTGTATGTCAAATAAGCAAATATTAATAATATTAGTTTTCCTAAAAAAAATTAACGATATTAGGAAATTTGATATTTAAATGTCTAATTTAACAAACCATAGGATACCTAACTGTAAAAAAATAAAAAATAAAAAATAAAAACAAATCACAGGCCTGTTTCAAAAAGAAGTTAAACCACATGATATTCTTTATACTTTTCCCTATATATATATATATATATATAACATAAAAAAAAATAACAATCTTATGATTTATAATGAACTTGTCAAAATTCAAAAAATAATTTTCCAAATAGTCAGTGTTTTTCCTAAAAAAAATGACTTTTATTTTCCATTAATCAAAAAAATATTTTCGATTAATAAATTTTTCTAGAGTGTTTCAAATATTATAACTATTTTCTTAAAAAAAATTAATGAAATAAACCGAGCCTAAATATATAAAATTGAAATCTCATGTAAACAGATAAAATTAATATTGGATGGATTGAAAAGTAATATTGTCTAGTTGATCAGATAAAATTTTTTTTATAAATTAATAATATTGTTAAATAATTTGGAGGAGGCCGATATTTAATTCTGTATAAAAAAACCGTATTTAAATAAATTAAATAAAAAATTTTCTATAAATTAATAATTTTTTTTTTTTTTTTGAGATAGGCCTGGCCCACCTGGACACAGATATAGCTTTGTCTGTGCATGTAAATGAAATTGAAAGTGTACATTGCACAAGAATTATTGTATAATTCTATTTTAGAGCATACTAAAATTTCTTAAACAATACTCATTGGATTCTTTTTTTTTTTTTTCAGGAAAATATTGTAGAGAAGTAGAGATTGAAAATAATTCTTGGAATATTTTTCACTATATAAACAGTTACATCTGGTCAATATTTATATACTTGTAGAGAGTAACAACTCATGTATAACTCTAAATATACAAATTATACTCAAATACTAACAGCTTATTTGATATACACTAATAAATATAATATCAAAATTATTAATTATAGATAATTAAAATTTTATTTTTAACATAAATTTTATATATTTTAGTCATAAAAAAAAACTTTAAAACAGCTAAAGACATCTTTCAAACTAACTTTTAAGAACAATTAATATAAATAACACTTTCAAACTGATTTTTTCATTAACATCTAAAATATTATTTAAAAATTAAAAAAAAAAAAAAAAAAGCTTAAGCACAATGCATTGGCTATTACAAAAAAATTTACTAATTTTATTTACGTTAATAATATATATCAATTCAATGAAATAAAAATATATAAAGTAAAAAAGAATATTGGTGTCTTTTCACTGAAAATAAAAAAGAATTATATTAATTAAAATATCTTATCACTCATTAGTTTTATATATAAGATATTTTTTATGAATTTAATCGTGGCTATTTATTTTCTAATATATGTTAATTTAGACTCAAATCGAGAATAAATTTAACCTGAATTTGACAATAGAATGATTTAAAAAAAAAATCTTCATGGATTTTCCAATAACCCGAGCTGGGGACAAATAGTACAAAGGCAAATTATAACTTTGGCTTATTTGTGGCATAGATTTGCTTGGCTTGCTGTTAAATTAACATTTATATACTTTACCTTTAAAAAAAGCAAGCAATAACATTTCTCTTTTTTCCATGGTTGTTAAAATTAAATTCGATCGATCTGTCGAATTGAAAAAATCGAAAATTTAATTAAGAATCGGTTTGTTCAGTTTCTAAAAATTCATCTCCCAAAAATTAGTTAAAAAACTAGTGAATCGATTGATTAACCGGTGAATCAATTGAATCATACTAATTTTTCTGATTCGAGTGGGTCAAATCTTTTTTAATTTTTAATAAAAAATAATAAATATAAAATTATATTTATTTTCATCATATATATATATATATATATATATATATATATATATCCGTTTTTTTCAATTTAATTGATTTGACTCCGATCGAATTTCTAACTATTTACTTTCACCAGTTCTTTAACTGGTTCGCTTTTAAAAATATTGCTTTTTCATGTTCACTCATTTTTTGTTTTCATAAAAGGAAAACAAATTCTTCATTATTATTTGAACAAGCAAGAAGAAAACTATTTGAACAAGCAAGAATAAAACAAAGGGAATCAAGCAAGGCAGAAAATCAATACAGGATTGGCCAATCAACATTTTTTTTTTTCTCATGGTTGTATGGATTTTAGAATAAGTTTAAGGTCTAATCATCACTAAAAATTAAAATTAATCATTAGTTAATTATTTTTTAAATTTATATATATTTTTTATAATTTCATTACTTTTTCAATATAAAATTTATTTTTATATCTCAAAAGATACTGCATATTCTTTCTTCAAATATAACTATTCAAACCATTATATCCTTATTTAATTTACTATTGATTTTACTAATAAAATTTATAAACTTCTTAAGTTAGAACATATAAACTCCAGCAAACGTAATTAGTCAATAAGTTGAGAGTAAATTCGCTTATTTAACTCATCTATTTTTTTGAAATCAAGTACAGTGTTCGGTTTAACTCTTGGGAGGTAACTGATAATTTACTCCTAACAACTAACTCAACTGATTTGGTAAACTAAAAAATCAATTTAGTTGTCAGGTAAAAATTATTGCCCTTATAAAAATAATTATTAATGAAATTATTTTTCTAAAATTAATTATCATATGATATATTTATTTATAATTCTTTAAAAATAATAAATAATTATTGTAATATTATTTATAATAGGATTAATTACTATTTCTCTTATGTAAAATGATTCATTACACTAAATCTCCCTAACTTTTTAAAAATATACTTACTCCACCTGACAAATGTTATAATATACTACTAGACTCTTTCATCTAATTTTATCATTAGTCAATCCTTAGTCAACCCTATAAAAGTAGTAAAAAGACAGAAATATCTTTAGCTTTTATTTTTAATTAATTATATTCTATTTTTGCTTTTAAAATTTTTTTTTAAGGTTAAAAAATTTATTTTCATATTTTTGATAAATTTTAAAATAAAAAATAAATAAAAATATTTTTTAAAAAATATTTTTTATTTGTTATTTTTATTTTAAAAAATAATTTAAGAAGAAATTAAATTATTTCTTCTTAAATTTTTTAATACAAATAAAAAATTCATTTTCATATTTTTTATAAAGAGAAATAGTAATTAATCCTTTATAATATTTAAAATAGTTATTATATATATATATATTAGTGGCTATGAAGGGATGACCAAAACATGCTTTAAAACTTCCTTTTTTCTATTAACTTTATTGTTTTATATGTTTTAAAATTTTAAAGGAAGAGACCATTCGAAATGTAAATATTTGACCTCTTATCCAGATGCTCAACTATTAACTATAAGCTCGAAAACCATTGGAATTTTTTTCATAATAATGACATAACTATAAGAAAAAAATTCTTGGATGGTTTAATTCATCACGAAGTATTATGAATTACTAATTATGATTAGATATTATTAAATAATAATTGCGTATTTATAAGATTAATATAGTAATTAATTATTTAAATAACGATTTTTAATTATAATTAACTGCCTAAAAATTTCTAGGAAAATGTGCTAAAATTGCCAAGCAAAGGAAGAGGTGGGGCATAGATGTCCCAAAAGTTAGTTAGTGTCCGTTTTGACACCTTATACAAAGTAAAAAATAGTTTTTTTTTTGGTGAAAATATGATTTTGACTCAGTTTATAGTATTTGATAAATATCAAAATTAATAAAAACAATTATCTGGATAGCTAAAATTTAACTATTTTGATAAGTTAGAAATTGAAATTTTTCAAAATAGCTGAATTTTAGATTAAACGCGTAGCTAATTTTAAAAAATTAATAGACAAAAATACCCTTATAAGTTTATAAGCAGTTTTTATATTATATTTTACTAAATACAAATATACAGTTAATTACTTTTGGAAATATCACTTTTAGAAAAATAATTTTTTCGTATATGAAAAACTATTTTCATAAGCTGTACCAAACTAGGTCTTGGTCTTCTCTTTTAAGTTTTAATATATTGATTATAATGGAAGCAAGGAAGTTGATTCAACTGGGAATAGAGACGTAGCTTTATTTCTGAGCACTATATAAACAAATAATAGGTTCATTAATTAGCCATTGCAACCACACAAGTCAGGATAATTTTATTGCTTTCTTTATATCCTTAGAGCAAACCATGGCCTTCAATTTCCTCTCAACTTCAGATACTGGAGCTGGGCAGCAGCAATTGATCAAGGGTATTAATGACCGTAGCACATTAACACTGTCCCATAAAAATTCAATGATGAAGCAAATTCAAGCAACACATGCTCCTGATGGCCGAGAGATTGATGTTAGACCTCTTCTCAATATCGTCCAAGACATCCTTAATCGTGCCAATGTTCACACTATTTTCAAGGTAGATACAATCAATTAGTATTTAATTAACGGAGTCGTTTGCAAGATTATAAGGTTAATTCAATATTCCTAGTGAATCACTTGTGCTTTACTTAATAATGTAGCTTACCGATAACAAAGCGCACACAGAGATGGAAGAGAAGAGTTATCAATCCATTGCTGCGAGGTCTGCCATGCTCGAAGAAGTGGCATTTGTTATTGATAGAATTGCCTGCGAGGTGAGATTGCTTCCTGTCTTAGCACTATTTATTTTTTTATTTAACAAAAAAATAAAAAAATCATATATACAAATGTAGATGGCCTAAAATGAAATTGAAATTTCAGATATCCTACATGACTCTAAGTGGATCAGACGCCCATGCCACAACTATTTATTTATTCAACATGTTGTCAAGCTATTCCTGGGATGCAAAATTGGTGCTTACCATGGCAGCTTTTGCTTTGAACTATGGAGAATTCTTTCTGCTTGCCCAGCTTTACTCTACAAACCCACTTGCCAAATCAATGGCAATCCTGAGGCAATTGCCTGAAATCCTAGAACACACAGCACCATTGAAGCCTCGATTAGATGCACTTCACAAGCTGATCAGTGTCATGATGCAGGTTACTAATTGCATAGTTGAGTTCAGGGAATTACCATCTTCTTATATTTCTCCTGAGGTTTCAGCATTGTCCACTGCCATTTCCCACGTCCCGACTGCTGTCTATTGGACTATAAGGAGTGTTGTCGTTTGCGCAGCTCAGATTACCAGTCTCACCTCCATTGGACCTGAGTATATATATGCATTACCTTTCTCTTTAATTTCCATTTAGTTTTCATCTTTATATATATATATTGGTTAGTTTGGTTCTTGGGGTTCGGACAAACTGATAGTCCTCATGAAGACGAATTTAGTACACCTGAGCCAAAACTCATATATAAATATTGCACTTTAATTAATTGCTTCAGGTTTGCCACATCTGAGTCATGGGAGCTATCTACATTGGCTCACAAACTCGAAAACATATACGAGCATCTAAGGAAGCCGCTATCTATTTGCAACGAATACATAGGTTTTCAACTTAACTGTAATTTAATTAAGACAATATTAATTTGAATATTCAGAATTATTTTTTTTAATTGGATTTGAGTGCTCTCCATAATTGATATTTAATATATCCAGAGAGGAAGAGGATTGCTGAGGCCTATGAAACGCTCCAGAAACTTTTTGAAATGGTCCACATTGACAACATGATGATCCTTAAGTCCGTCACCTGTGTCAAGGAAGATATTCCACCACTTTTTGATGGTTCTGAAAAGAGATGTGTATGCTATAGCTTTTCTATCAAGTAGAAACTATATTTACTGTTTGGAAACTCATATTTTACAAGAATTCAATTTAAATAAATTTTATTTTACCAATTTTCATACCAGTTAGTAGATAGCAATGTATATGGTTTGAAGCTAATGTAGGACTATTTGTGATTTAATTGAATAGGTAAACCTTGATGTGCTAAGGGGGAAGAGTGTACTATTTCTCATATCAGGCCTAGACATTTCCCAGGACGAACTTGCAGTTCTTAAACAGATTTACAATGAATCAAGGATCCATGCAACAAGGCTAGAGAACAGGTATGAAGTGATTTGGATTCCAATTGTGGACCAAACAATTCCCTGGAATGATACGATGCAAAAGCAGTTCGAAAGCTTGCAATCAACAATGCCATGGTACACAATGCATCATCCATCAATTATTGCAAAAGCGGCGATTAAATTCTTTAAGATTGATTGGCAGTTCAGAAACAAGCCTATCCTTATTGTGCGTGATCCTAAGGGCAAAGTTCTATCCCACAATGCATTACACATGATGTGGATTTGGGGTAGCAATGCCTTTCCTTTTACTAGTTTTAGAGAGGAAGCTCTGTGGAGAGAAGAGACTTGGAGGCTTGAGGTTTTGGTTGATGGCATTGATCCAACCATTCTCAATTGGGTAAATTTATTCACCTAACATACAACATTCAAGTGCATTATGGTCATATGCATCATTTAATATTAAATAATAGAAGTCTTTATTTAGTATTATTATTGAAGTTGTTGTTGCAATTAAAAAATGTTAAATATTGATGATATTTAAGTAATGTTTTCAAATTGTTTTCCCAACCATTAGAAAAAATACTTTTAAATTGGCATCGTTTTAATTAACATGCTGTTAGGAAAAATATTATATGGAAGATATTAATTTTTTTTTTCATAGACAGTGTTAGTATTTAGTGTTAGAAGGGAAGATAAATTTTGTGCGAGATACCTCACTAGTTTTTGGTGAGTTGCAAGCTTAAAAGAGGAGGAGAGACTCGAACATGAAACATCCCCAAAGAATTTAAACTCGTTATCATCCACCGAAGCCTTGGGGTTTATTGAAGATATTGATTAAAAATAATTAAAATTTATTTTTAAGGTAAATTTTACTTGTTTTAGACATTAAAATTTCAAAAATATAGCTAAATAGCACTTCATTAATACTACTTTAAATTATATTATATAGCGAAATATAAAATTGACAAATTATAAAATTTCTTGAACAGATTAAAGAAGGCAAATACATTTTCCTTTATGGAGGGGACGATTTGGAGTGGATAAGGAAGTTCACAATCAACGCAAGATCAGTTGCACAGGCAGCTCGCATACCACTAGAAATGGTTTATGTAGGAAAGAGCAGCAAAAGAGACAAAATCCAAAGAATCATAACCACAATCATTATGGAGAAGCTTAGTTATGTATGGCAAGACATGACCATGATTTGGTTCTTTTGGACAAGGCTAGAAAGCATGTTATTTTCCAAGATTCAATTAGGCAAAATTGATGAACATGATCCAATGATGCAAGAAATTAAAAGACTACTTAGCCATGACAAAGAAGGTGGATGGGCTGTCCTTAGTAAAGGATCTAATGTTGTGGTGAATGGACATAGTACAACAATTTTACCTACATTGCTAGAATATGATATTTGGAAAGAAAACGTCCCTGTTAAGGGCTTTGATATGTCCTTCAAAGACCACCATGACAAGCTTCATGGTGTTTCTCATCCATGCTCCCGACTCGAGTTCCCGAGCAGAACTAGTAGTATTCCTGAAAGATTGAAATGCCCTGAATGCGAACGTAACATGCAGAAATACATTTCCTTCCTTTGCTGCCATGAGGGGAACTTTTCAGAAGGATTATATTAAGCAATTTCATGTCTACATATCATTTAACTACTACATTACTATATACCAAATAATGATACAGATATAGTGTGTACGAGCTCTTTCTTTGTTTTTTATGTATCTTTTTTGTAATATGATGCCAGTAATGCTCAACAATCTGGATTGAATTTGAAACTTTAAGTCATAATTAAATAAGATCTGAGGTAATCACCTTATTACCCTGCTTATGTACACTAACAGGATGGGCCAATCATGACATGTTTCTCATGGCTGACAATTTTGACGGCCAAGATTATCTAAATCTTTGTTTGTTTCATATGGTATATATTATTTCTTCAAATACAATTATTCAAATCAATATTTCCTTATTCCATTATTCATCTTGAATTCTTGATTATTAGATGATTTTATTAATAAATTTACAAACCAATCAAGTTAGAACTAAATTCTTAAGAATAAGCATTCCTTTATTCTATCATTAAATCTTGGCTTGACACTACTGAATTTGCTTATAATCTTTGACATCTGAGATAGATGTTGAGAATAATTAATTCAAGCTCATGCACCTGTTTAACCATGTGGCCGTTATCTCATTTTCATTTTTGAGTTTGTTCCTATATGTTTTTTGGTCTAGTTGCTAAGATAGTGGTTGATTTCATGTAGTAAGTGCATGTTTGCTATTTGTAAGGTCCAAGAATCTTTATAAGGACCATTTGTTTACATTCAATACTACATTGCAGTGTATATTTCACTCCAATTCAAATATTTTCTTTCTCTTTCAATACTTGGTTTCAGAG
The DNA here is from genome assembly GCA_948193065.1 of Aleurites moluccanus. Lineage (NCBI taxonomy): Eukaryota > Viridiplantae > Streptophyta > Magnoliopsida > Malpighiales > Euphorbiaceae > Aleurites > Aleurites moluccanus. The sequence continues at coordinate 203,904 of CANXYC012325060.1, forward strand.
CCAAGCTTGGTATTGGCAAGAGTCCACTATTGCAGTTAACGATAATACCTCCAATGCTCAAAATGTTCTTGTTTTCAACGGTACCAATTATTAATTTTGGTTTGTGAAAATGCGAACTTTATTTAGGCCTCAAGAATTATGGGACTTGGTGGAAATTGAATTTGGGGAACTTGTTGATCCTGCGAAGCTCGAAGATTGACAGCAGCCTAAAGGAATGAATTGAGAGAGAAGCAAAAGAAAGATGCCCAATCCTTGTACCTTATTCAAAAAAGTGTTGACGATGCTTTGTTCCCACGAATTATGGGAGCTACCACTGTAAAGGAGGCATGGCATTTGCTTCAGAAGCATTGCCAAGGATCAAGCAAGGTTGTGACGGTGAACTTGCAGACCCTTCTCTGTGATTTTGAGACCTTATTAATGAAGCCCACAGACTTTGTACAAGATTTCTCAATAAGAATTTATAATCTTGAATCAAATTCTATCTTTTGGTGAGAATGTAACAGAACAAAAGATTGTTAAGAAGGTTTTAAGGAGCCCTCCACCCAAATTTGATCATGTTGTTGTAGCGATAAAAGAATTTAAGGATTTAACTGACTAATCCTTAGTTGAACTAATGGGTCCTCTTGAATCTCTTGAAGCTCATTCTCGGTATATAAGCAAGACAAGAACATAGGTCTTGGAGTCCTTTTCTATTTGGGAAATCGAATATCCAGCTCATTCTCATCAAATGCGCATAGGCTATGCAGATTCGATTTGCACACATTGCGTGGCAAGAAAATCACGAATAGCCTCAAAATAATATGGAGGGCCTGTGCAGATTTTTTACCTTTTTGTTCTTCATGAGTTCATGCTCAGCAGCCTTCAAGTTTAACGCACAGCCTGTTCATCTCATATATTGTTTATTGCTATGTTTTCCCTAACTTCTATATCTTTACTCACTTAAGGTGCTAATTCTAATCTATTAGGAGTTCACATTATATCTCTATAAATATATTATACTACGCCTTCATGACACACCTCAATAAAGTTGAACTAAAATCAGTCATGAACTTTGTATATCCTTGCTAATCTCATCCTCTAATGTATACCTTTTGAAGTTGCCATAGGCATCTGAAATTCTATAATTTATAGCCAATATTAATATACAAACAACTAAGCTTTAATTTCTAAGGTTCTACCCAACAACTCTAAGATTTTATCAAAATTTTGACAGATTTTCCCATATAATTAGGATAGTTATCTCCTGCAACAAAAAAAAAAAAAAAAATACTTCTAAACAACTCTTGCGACTTACAATAGATAACTAGATGATGATCAAGTCAGTTGCTCCATTTGGGCCTTCAATTATATCCTAACCTCCATAAACCAATTATGTTTAACACATTAACAAATTTCCCACTTAACTACTAAAGCAATAAATTTTTCTACAGTATATACCAATTACAATCCATATATATTTAATTTTAGATTATAAAAATTATTAAGTTTCATTTAAATATTTTTCATTACGCATTACAATAATTATTTTTAAAGGAAAAAATAAAAATTAATTAGTTAATTTTTCAAAAAGAAATAACGAGTTAGTTAATACAGGGGTGTATTCAATTAAAATATTTATAAACATTTATAATTTTTTTTTAAGTGAAAGATTTTTATAGATTTCATAGATATTTAATGACTTTTGTAGAATTCATAAATTTATGAATGATTTTTAAAATTTGTATTTTAAAAACTTTTTATAAATATTGATAGATTTTTATAGATATTAATAAATTTTTATTAATGTCTAATATTTATTTTATACAAATGTAATATAATAAAAATAAATATTTAAAATAATAAATAAAAGTAGGAGCTTTGAATTAAATAATATTGTTCAATCAAATTACTAAAGTTAATTAAAATAATATTTCAAAATAATGTAATGTTGAATATTTCTCTGTTTATTGTTCCACATATTTATAATAATTTTTAATTTAATTAATAAATTATATTTAATTATTTAAAAATAAAATTTTAAAATCTTATTTCAATTGTCTTTCAATTTCAATCAACCAAATCATAACTAATGATAGATAAAACTTTTAAATTGTACAAACAGTTAAATTTTTAATAATAAGCCATATAATAATTGGTATTAAAGAATTAATATTGTTTAAGTTCATTTTTTGTTAAAAAATAATGACTAAAAAATAAATTTGAGACGAACTCAATTTAAATACATATAACTATATTTTTTAAAAAAATTATAAAAAATAGACATTAAAAATTAAATTAATTTTTATAATCTCAAAATCAATAAAAAAAGATTAGACAAATTATTGTTAAATATCTTCTTAACTTTTTAATTTTATCAAAATATAATACATCCTCCAACTTAAAATTGAGAAATTAAATTGTGGTTTGTTCAAATTTTAATTCTTTAATCAATGATAATACGGTGTCTAAACCAAGGCTAGAATATCCAATTCGAGCAAACAAACACTCCTTTCTCTTTTCCCTAAAACCACTGACCAGCAGACAATCGAAGCCCAAATCGCAGCCGCGCACCGACTTCCACTGCAATGGCGGTATCAACTCTCCAAAAACTCTTCAAAAATTCACTGACTCCGGCGAGAATCTTAGCATCCCTTCATAACCCACATATAAACTCACCAAATCCCACAAAACCCTTCATTTTTGCCCACCAGACCCAACAACCCCAACAACTCAAGGGCGTCCCAAATGAAAACAATACAATCAATACCTCCAAAGTAGGGAGCTTAAGCGATTTGGATTCCTTGCCGTTTTCCACTATCCATCCATTTGGGTTCTGTTCATATCCCATTTTATTAACTGGGTCGATCCAAGGCGTGCCGAATGACGAGGATTCGTCGGGGATGTGGGCTGATAGTGTGAAGAAGAAGAGGAAGAAGAAGATGAACAAGCACAAGTACAAGAAGCTGAGAAAACGGCTTAGAAGACGGACTTAGTGTTTTTGGGTGAGGGTTACTATTAATGTTAACTTCTTCTTTTTAGGGTGGGGAAATTGGATTGGGTCATTATATTTGACTTGTTATTTCTTATGGTAGTTGATAAATTTCTCTTGATAATATACTTATTAATGGCAAAGATTGATCAAAAGCCTGAATGAATTTTTCTTTTGTTAGTGATTTGTTCTAATAAAAAAACATTTTTCAGTTCAAGTTGTCAGATATGTTTTTTGGTTATTGGATTAAATTTTAGGATTAGTGAATTTTAGGATTAATGCTTGTGGAATTATGATGAGTTAAAATTGGATATTGTTGGATTTGATTTGATCCTGAAAGATTGTGGATTTACGGATGCTTAATAATGTAAATTTTAGAATGGAATTATTGAGGGATGAATTTCTGCATTTTTTATTTTTTTATTTTTGAAGTTTATTCCGAGATGAATGTGGTTATAGTGGAAACTGAATGTGTCTTTGTGAACTTATGATTCTGCACCGCCAAGCTTTTACTTCTTATTTTTTCCTATGTGTCTTTATCCATATTGGGGGGATAGATGATGCAGACATTCTGCTTTCTTTTCTTTTTTTTTTGTTAATAATTGAAGTCTTTATTTTATTCTGTGAATTGTCTTGGATATTGGTGAACGAGATGAGTGGCAATGTGGCACATTCTCACGGTTCTGTGGAGTAGCAGATGCTCATTCTGTAGTTTGAACTTCGAACTGTGTCTGGAATCAATATTTAATCAATATGCCAACTCAATAGGTCAAAGCCCAAATAACAAATGATGAGATTCTTGTTCATTTTCATTGAATTTTTTAATATCTTTGTCACTATTCTGTACAGTAGAGCTTGATCAAGATGTTCCTGCATCCTTTGTTTGCACAGAATAATACTGTTGGAACACTAACACAGGATTAAAATTTCGTAGCATCTCATTTTTATCAAAATTTAAACTTGCATGAAAGAACATGTTTATGGTTCTATTAGTTATGCGTAACTAATTCTCAATTGATAGTACATCTCTTTTGGTTCATTCTAGAATTGGGAAGAGAATGCAATTCATCAAATTGGATTACATATTTTGGTTTGGTTCATAAGGAATCCAACCTTTTTTTATTGATGCTTCTATATTTAAATAACTTGACTTTATATGGAAATGATATCTATTTTTAAGTATAATTCTTAATAAAACTAATAAATTCTATTTAGTCATTTGAAAAATAAACTTGGAATATGATTCTTCTGATTTGGACATCTATTTTTCATTACATCCCATTTCCAAGGTGAGCCAAGAGTTATTACAAGTATTCCTTTTGGGGTTTTTTTCTTTTCATTACTAGTCTTGTTTTCTTATGCTTATATAGAAGTGTGTTTCTTTCATTTTCTTGCTTATCTTAATATTGTGGTGCTTTATGTTCGTTTCACAATATTGAAGGAACTACTTCAATAGGGACTGAGATTTGCATTCCCATGGATTGACTTATGTGGAGGCAGTGGCAGTGATATCTACTATTCAAATGAAGAAATTGCTGGTTTTACTTCAATATTTTTGTAGTTTTAAGGATAATCTGTGTATTTTGTAGCTCTGTCCCTCTGTATTTTCCAACATCAAAGGTGTGTTATTGCCATTATTTGGGGCTTCTTGGAGTTTGAGCATGACTTATCTCTTTGTAACATCTTAAAAATAATAAGTAATGGGCTTTTTATTTAGATCATTCTGTCACTCCAGTAATAGAAATCAGTTTATAAGAGTAGATAGGATTATGTGGAAGCATAAAATCAGCCATATGTACTTTTATTAAGACACTTGTCACGTGAATTTGTCATCCATTGCTTGTTAAAATAGTGGTTATATATAGTTGCATTCATAGAAAACCAGAAAATAAGAATGTTTTTGTAAATAAATAGTGTCTTTCCTAACATGGCTCGTTCATAATGGAGCTATCCAATTATTGTATTTTTAATTTTTTGTGTTCTCAAGTATGTGATAGTGGTTGTTTTCCAATTTAGGGGCAAATTGTTTGAAAATTATAAAGCCTTTGTAGCATGTTATCAATTCATGTCAGGAAACATGATGAGATGTGTGCATTATCTGTTTGTTTGACTGTTAGTCGCAGATAGAGAGTCTTCTGCTTGGATGTTTAAAGAGGTGTCTTATTGAATTTTTCAAACCTAGTTATGGATCTGGAATAATAGCAATGTTTTTATTGTGTAAAAACAATGATGCAGATTGATGTGACGGTTTTACGCTGCCTGGTCACCTAAAAATCTTTGGTCTGAGTTTTGTTTATATAACCCTAGTTTGTATGATTCTCTAAATGAACACAATGGCAAGTGAGCTTGACATCAAATCTATGTTTGTTTTCACAACTCTATGGGAACTGCACGTGTCCATGCTTCAAATTGAATTGAAATGAGGACTAGATGTCCTTAATGCGTGTTCGTGTAAAATTTTTCATTGTATGCACTGATATTACAGAAATTTAATAGGAATAAATTAGAAGATTATTGCATCAAATCAATGCTGAGGTTCAGTTGCTCATAGGAATAAACTACTCTCCATTTGTGAGAGATCACAAACTTTGTGGAACCAATAGTGGTTGCTATATTGACTGTTTCTTAACTTTATGATTAACAAGTTGCAGAGTTCTAGTCTTTTGTTTTTCAAGTTGTGGGTTTCTCTTAATGATTTTGAAGTTAATAAACAAAATCACACGCACACATTCAAACATATATGTAGATGCCGTAGAAATAGAATCTAAGCTTCTCAGCATCATATTAGATCAGTAAATTGTCGGTGAATATGCTCCAAGCGTGTCATTCAACCTTAGCTAGACTTATTGTGTCTGCATTTGTGATTCTGTGTCTGTATTTCTTATTCTTTTTTCTTCTCATTTTATAATTTGCTGAAAGCCCCACTGTTCTCTATGAAGGGGTCAGCCCCACTAATTCATAATAAAGGCAAATTTCATGGCTTGGTGCTGACCAGCAGCACACAAGCTCTGCCACCCAAAAATTATTGGGGATGCTTCTGTCATATAATATAAACTTGGCAAAGAAATATGAAATTTTGTACTCTTCTGCCTTGTTAGAGAATAGCATCTAGGGTTACTGAATATTTTTTTTTAACATAAACTTATAGTCATTAGCCATAGCCATTATCATTCTGATGGTACTGTAGTTCTGAAAGTATAGTGCTCATGCATGATATACATATTGCAAATCAGACTGCTCTTCTGATCAAAAATTTATTATTTGGTATTAATATGTAGAAGAGTTAGCATACTTTCTCATGGTTTTCCATTTGTTTTGATAAATCTAGCATTACTTGATTTTGATAACCAGGATCATTGGAACCACACATAAATGTAAATGAAATTATGGGAGACATTGTTTTAACATCTTTGTTGCTGAGAAGGGACGTCTCATCATACCTTCTCAACAACAATATGATAAAGAGTTCAGGTGAGTGAGACCCACTGTTTTATTTTTTCCTTTGCTTAATATCAGTTACCCTATTTTGGCACAAACATCTCTTTTATTCTCTCATTTGCTTCACATATAAACATCCTCTTGATTTCTTAATTTGTATATTTATTTATTTATTGTTCATTATGGACTTGGATTGGGCAAATTTTTCCCTTCTCTAACCCTATTTAATACCAATAATTACATCAATATTTACGGTGTGTTTGATTCAATGGTTATGAATAGTCATGGTTAGCTGTAGACAGTTAGTGGATAGTGGTTATATCAATTGTTGGGGTTTAAACACTAACATTTATAAATTTTATTCATAATTTAAAATAGTTAACAGTTAAATTTAGAGCTATACTTCTACGTTGTATTTATCAAACATTTCAAATTAGAATAATCGTTGATAGTTTAAACGTGAAATATTAGTTTTCAATCGCATATTCAAATGAGGATTGTTGATAAACTGTCTCAATTCAACTCCCAATTAAATTGCGATTTAATATTGCGATTTAATAAGTATTATTGTAGATTAGGTTTCTAAATCGCATTTTATAGATTAGATTGAATGTTGTATATATTAATTTGCAACTCGATCCAATCTAACACCCAATAATATATATATATATATATATATATATATATATATATATATATATATATATATATATATATATATATAGAAATATAATAAATAAAAAGAAAAAAAAATATAAAAAATATATATTTTTTATAATAAGGTGG